>MU183739.1:133708-159130 GCA_016904865.1 Pissodes strobi
CTGAATTTATTGATCTACAGATAAGAGTAATCTTAATACGTGAAGTTAAGATGACGTTGATTGACGTACAGTTACTAATTTATTGACATATATCAAATTAGAACAACCATTAAAAATAAAATACATAATGCATACCTTGAAAATACGTCAAAAAGATAAAATTGTCAGTGTTAATACCTAACGAACAGCTGAGTTTATGTTGTTGCCGGAATCTAAATAGGTAAACTTTGCTTTTTTCGATATAAATATAATTGATTTTTTTATGTTTTTTGTGATGAGATATATTGTATTTGGTGTTGGAATTTTCAATTCAATTCAATTTCAATTCAAAACATGCTTTATTGTCTAGAATACATTGTATTGTTGACAAAGCTTATTATAAATACCATGCAAAAGTGTAAAATGTGGCATTTCAACAAAACACCCACATGGAATACAAACAGGAGAATATCACAAAATGGCATATAAGTAAAATAGTACTAAACAAGATTAACATCAGTAAAACAAAACATTTAGTGTGTACAGCCTTATCTACCGCAAAATATATCTGTTTTAAGCCCAGAGTTGAAATAAAATATAAAATATTATACAAGTTAACATAAGAAATATAAAGAACGATAAAACAAAATAAACAAAACAAAAGACAAACAGCATATAAAAGTTAACTTACTAAAGCTAAAAAAGTCACGATCCCGAAATAAAGTGCTCCAAAAAGAATTCAGAGACACTATAAAACGGTCGTCCAATGAGCAGCGACTTCAGTGCCCTTCTAAAATGACGCTCGCCTCGGATCTGCCTAATGCTCAAGGGAAGATGATTGAATATATCAAATCAAAAAAAAATCAAAACATGCTTTAATGTCCAAAATACATGTGGTATTCATTGACAAAGCTGAACCATAACTATTTAAAAATAAAATACTTAATACTAAGACAAGAGCAGAATCAGTGGAAACAAAAAAAAAATGAATCGCCCAAACAAATTCTATCACAATACACATAGTCAGTAAAACAATTTTAAAACATTTAGAATTTAGATGTAGAAACCTGAACTAAGTCAACTAGTTTCACAACCGATCCTCAAAATACTCAGTAACAGTATAATAGGCCTTCGGTACCAGCAGTCTCCCAGTCTCCCTCCTAAATTTAGACATGTTCTGAATACATCTTATATTCACCGGAAGACGATTGAACATTCTCTTGGCATTATAAATAAATGATTTTCTTAACTGGCTCGTTGTTGGTATCGGTAGAGGGATGTTGTGGATTTGTCGAGTATTATATGGACCCTCGGTAATAGTGTGTTTATACTTCTTAAAGACAAGGTATACACTCTCTGCTATATATAGACATGGAAGAGTCATTATACCCTCTCTCATAAAAAAGGGCCTGCAAGAATCTCTTCCCTTCATTCCAAACATAAAACGCATAGCTCTCTTCTGCAAGACAAACACCGAATTAAACAAATACTCACTGCAGCTGCCCCAAAAGGGAATCCCATACCTCAGATGAGACTCAATGAGAGCAGAATAGACCATTTTAGTAGCAGATGAGTCCAGTTCCCTGGCCACTGATCTTAAGGCATAACAACCAGAGGACAATTTTGCAGTAAGCTTTTCCATGTGTGTTGCAAAAGTCAGTGCCCTATCAACATGAATGCCAAGGAACCTAACATCATCTAGGTTGTCAATATTCAATGTCCCCAGCTGGATGTCATCTAAGGTGCATTTAAATGTCAAAAGATTAGTTTTTTTAATATTGAAGGTCAACAAGTTACTATCGAACCAGTCCTTAATCCTTATTAGATCTGCAGTAATCAGCTGGTTCAGAGATACTGAATCAGTCTCGTGCCAAAGAATGGTGGTGTCGTCAGCGAAGAGCGTAAATTTGCCCCTAATATCCAGGGAAGGTAAGTCATTAATATATAAAAGGAACAAAATTGGTCCAAGGACCGACCCCTGGGGCACTCCACACCACCAACACCAGACTTCCGGCCTCCAAAAGAAACCACCTGAGTCCTTGCTGAAAGATAGGACTCAAACCACCTCAAGCATACATCCCTGAAACCATACAACTCGAGTTTCCGTAACAGTATACCGTGACTGACGCAATCAAATGCCCTCGTCAGGTCACAGAACACCGCGCCAGCGACGGCACCGTCATTCAAACTGATATACAAGTGCTCCAAGAATGCAAAAATGGCATCGTTTGTGCACTTCTTATTCTGAAAACCGAACTGGTCAACATTAAGCACATTGTACCTCAACAGAAAGGACATGACTCTACCCTTAACCAGTTTTTCAATTATTTTGGATAAGGTAGGTAACAGAGATATTGGTCTAAAATTGGAAGGAGTGTTATCATCCCCTCCCCCCCTTTATGCAACGGGATTACAATTGCCTTCTTCAGAAAATCCGGAAAGCATCCTCCTACAAAGGAGTGATTAATTGCGTCAGCCAAGGATAAAAGAGCAGTGTCAGATAGCTCACAAAAAATCTTAACCGACATATCTTCCCATCCTGATGCATTTTTGTTTTTTATGGCAGAACATACTGATTTTAATTCTTGTACATCAGTCGGGTGCAGAAAAAATGTTTCGGAGACAGATCTCCCAGAAAGATAATTTAAAGGATTAGTTGGTGGATTTATTTTAGCTGATAGATTGCTACCAACGGAACAATAAAATACATTTAGCTCATTGGGAGAGAGTAGGATTGAAATGAACACTGTCTCTTACATCTCGTCTCAACTCATTAACAATAGACCAGGTCTCCTTAGAAACATTTTTAGAGCTTTCCAGCCTCTGATTATAGTAAGTTCTCTTGGCCAACCCTATCACCCTTCTATAAATAGTTCTGTATTGATTAAAATAAGACATCAAGAACGCATTATCAGAAAAGAACTTCCTGATGTAATGCAGAGCTCGCATATTCTTAGCAGACACCTTTATAGCTTTAGTTAACCAATGCTTCTTCGCCTTATTTTTTATTTTAACAACAGGAAATGAATCATTAAAATTTCCAGTTAATTTGTGATAGAAACATTCAAGTGGACTATTACCAGACAGTCCAGTTTGTTTTTCTGCAGTTATTACGAAAGTTGCGAAAATGTTTTTTACTGTATATTCGACCATACTTTTGAATGGGTTTAGATTTTTTAAAATTAAGTTTAAAACCAGCTATTATAGCCCCGTGATCAGAGAGGGCCGAATTTTTCACACAACAGTTTACATCTGCTAGGTTTGAGCAAAGTAGTCAATAGTAGTCGCTGAGTGCTTAGTAATTCTAGTGGGTTCCAACACATGCATTTTTAAGTTAAAACACGATAATAAGTTTTTTATTGGGACACTAGAGTCGCAATTATAATCAATATTAAAATCTCCTGAGAGTATCAAAGAACAGAAGGGTGGAAACTGACTAATCAATGCCTCCCAGCTTTCAATAAAATTTGACCGGTTAGCTGAAGGTGGACGGTACACACAAACTATATGCAAATCAAACCTCTGACAATATATAATAGAAAATTCAAACTCATTTTCAATAATTAGATTATCAAACCTTTGAACATTAACAAAATCATGTGAGTTTATTTTTTCGTTCACTAGAATCATGTTTCCTCCGTGAACAGAACCGGATCTACAGAATCTTGACAACACTCTATAATTATCAATCACCACGATCTCATGCATTCTTAGCCAATGCTCCGTTAAGCAAACCAACTCGGGGAAGTCCAAACTCTCCAAGAGAACATACAATTCGTCAACCTTGTTACGCAATGATTGAATATTAAGAAGGAAAACCAAAAAGTCGCTGTCTAACCTAAAAAAGAATCTTTTGAGGAAAGATTACTTGGATCAACTTGCTTAATATGATCAACCTGATTATGAGGATCAGTTGCGTTGTCAGAAATAGTGGGGAACACGGGAACATGGTCAAGCGCCATAGGGCTAGTCAATATTACCTTACTTCCTATTAACTCCTTTATATCGTTACCCTCCTTTAAGCTATCGTTTGTATTAATAAATATCAGATTTTTTACGACTGAAATTTTTGAAGTTACAATTTTTGAAATTTTAATACCAATTTCCCTCAGATGATATTTGTTTCCTCTTTTTGAGTTAAAATCTAAAAAATGTATAATTCCCCGAGGGGTCTATTTAACCTCTGAACAAATTCAAACAGTTTTACATTATATTTCCAAATTAAATCATTTAGATTAAAATTCGCCTTGCAGTAAGGAACTGAGAGCAGAATGACGTTGGTCTTCATACACGCCCTCAGTTTAGACAATAGTAACCTAAAGGAGGGAATTTTATTGTGAAATAAATCGTTAGAACCACAAGTTAAAATTACAAAGTCATTGATCCCAAAGTCACAGATCAAAGAGTCAATGTTCTCGCAAACACTTAGGCTGAGTGCACCCGGCTTAAATATACTAATAATGTCATATTTGCTTTTAAGGATTAGATTAATATTTATTATTTGGTGAGTGTTAGAAATTATTTTATTAAGTTATGATAAATTTGGCTTAAATTATTAATATCTATTGTTGTTAGATTGTAGGCTGGTTCTTTCAGAATTCGTTAGATGTATTGCTGATTTTAAAAAAATTGGTCCCAATGTCATATACAGGCCTAAAAAGAAAGTAATGTTTTTTTTGTCAATTTTTAGGACATTCTGTAAAGTGAACGAATGAAATTCAATATCATTCGATAATGCCCAATTAAAGATTGATCCTTTCTGAACATTTTCTTTTTTTATTCACTCTGATACCTCGAGTATTAAGGATGCTACAGGGTTTTGTTAAAAATAGTGCATTGGCCTACTTTTTACGGGTCAATGAATTTTCGTTAATCTTTAATATGTTATAGAGACCATTAAATCTAAAATTTTTTATGGCATTAAGTTTCATTCATAACACTGTTACCGTTACTTATACAGGGATAAATAAAAGTCCCTTGTATGTTTTTCATTTTGTGGAATGTTATTTATTTTCACACTTGATCCAGGCTTGGACTGGTCCAATTTGTGCTTAAGTGCATAAATTGGAGCGTGTTTGTTTATCCCTGTATAGATAACGGTAACACTATCAGGAATGATATGATATAACATATCAAAGATTAACGAAAATTCATTGACCCTTAAAAAGTAGGCCAATTCACTATTTTTAACAAAACCCTGTAGCATCCATAATATTCGAGGTATCAGAGCGAATAAAAAAAGAAAATGTTCCGGAAGGATCAATCTTTAATTTGGCATTATCGAATGATATCAAATATCATTCGTTCACTCTACAAAGATTAAGGGGGGAAATTCATCGATCCATAAAAAGTACTATTTTTAACAAAACCCTGTAGCAGTCTTAATATTCGAGGTATCAGAGTGAATAAAAATAGAAAATGTTCAGAAAGGATCAATCTTTAATTTGGCATTATCGAATTTCATTCCTTCACTCTACAGAGGGTCCCAAAAATTGACAAAAAAAAATTACTTTCTTTTTAGCCCTGTACATGACATTCGGACCAATTGTTTAAAATCAGCATTATCTCTAACGTATTCTTAAAGAACCAGGCTACAATTTAACAAAAAAAAATTTCAAAATCGAGTGAAGGGTTGAAGTGAAAATTGAGGTCAAACTTAGTGTGAATTTTAATCGTTCCCCTAATTATAATGAAACCTCGAGAATAGGGATGGGCACTATGGTGTTAAGTTTTTTAATGCATTGCCTTATTGGCTTAATATCAGAATATTTAAGAATAAAAAGAGGAGTTGTCTTAAGGATTAAAGAGCCTCCTATACTGAAAACTAAGTTTCTGAACTGTAATTTTGGCGAAATTCTATAATATCTGATAAGCCCTAACTTATTGATTTTCCAGTGTATTAATTTTCTTGGATCAAATTTGTAACTTAAAGTTTTAAACCTATAATATGGAACCTTCTGTTCTAATCTTAACTTGAATCTGCTTGAATTTTAAATAGGAATATTTTATTATATTTTATTTTATTTTTATAACTACCCATGTGTATTGTATTTTGACTTGTGTATGTATTATTAATAAAAAATTGAATTTGAAATTTGAAAATCTGCAGTGTGAAAGAAATAATTATTAGTTATCTCGAATATGATTGTCTATATTTTTTGTGTATTAGTTATACAATTTCTAAAATAAACTGGGACGTTCCCTTACCTTCACGCTGCAACAATTTTCTAGTTTCATACACAATATTTTACTGGAAATCATAGAATAAAGCTGCTATAAGCCTTATTAAAAAATGTATTTAAAAGTTATGTCAGTACTTATTAGAATGTATTTTGTAGAGAATTCACAACAGAAGTAAATTTTTCTTTAAAAAAATATACCTCATTCATATATGGAGACACAACTTTTGAAGGTGGGGAGAGGGATGTTTTAGATGACAGGTAAAAAGGATTTTGCATTCTAGTAATGATTATTATTAACAGTAAATTAATTTAGTATTAATTTATAAACATAAGTTCAGTGAATTTCCTTGAATATGAATAATATTGAATCTGAAAAGTGTTTTAAGTGGTGTATTTAATATTTCTAGGGGATCTTCAAATGAAGCTGACAGTGGTTTAGATGAACACACCACCATCAATAATATTAAAACCGAACCAGATTTGTAAGTAACTATGATTTTAATATTATTATTATGATCACATGAAAAACCCTCTCACAATCTCATAAATAGTTTAATAAATAATTTAACCTAAATTTTGTGTAAGCCACTTTTTGTCTAAATTGTGTGTTCTTTATTGATATTTGAGATGTTTTGTTATTTCAAAATTTTATGTAATTTTAAATTACCCCCAAATACTTGTGGATTCTACTAACACTAGAATATTATAACACGTACATTGATACTCTGAAAGTTAATTTATTTTATTTTATAGCATATCCCATGAGACAAAATTTAATGATGGCTATTTAATACAATCTGGCGTTATAAGTCATGAGGAAGTTGATATTAAAAGTGATGAAGATGAAGAGGACATGTCAGAATCCAAGTAAGAAATTTAACATTATGAAATGATACTAAGTTACAATTTTTATGAAATGTGGGCATGGGCTTTGTTACTTCAAGTTAGACGGCAAGAAAAAAAATCACCAATTGATGGGCTATTAATTGGCATTAATTAGATTCCATAAGGTCTACAATTTGCTTTACCTTAGTCAGGGACGTTGTACCCAATAAGCGCATTGATGCCTACTTTTCTCCCATCAGAAATCATACAAATTTCTTGCATTTTATGTAACAAAAACCTCAAAAACAGTAAAATATTGACATGATTTCAAAACTATCCTGAAATTTGTATCTATTACATACAGTTTAATATTTAAAAATTATAGCTCAACTATTGGGTGAAGATTCAAATTCAAAACATGCTTTATTATCGAAAATACATTGTATTTGTGGACAAAGCTTACTACAGTCTAGTTATTATATATAGGTTAAAACAACATTTGTCAACTTAAGATGTAAAAATTTTTAAATATGGAAGGGAACAAAAAAAAACATAGATAAAATTGAAAACAGGCAAATATGTAAACAATAATAAAAAGAAAACAAAATAAACACTAATTCCAGTCATTTGCAAAAAAATCCGTCATGCTGTAAAATGTTTTTTCTTTAAGGAATGATGTAACAGATTTTTTAAAACGTAAAAATGTATGTTGTGCTTTTGTGTTAGTTGGTAAGTGGTTAGAAATTTTAATGCTCATGTAAATTAGGGAGTCTTTAGTCAGTTCACTTCGGGGAATAGGCAATGGAATACTAAAACCTTGTCTGGTGTTATATCGATGAGAAGAACTATCATGGACTTGGGATTTAAATTTTTTATAAATTAAGCATGAAGTCTCCAGAATAAACAAACCACACAGCGTCAGTATGTTTAATTCTGTAAACAAGGGCCTACAAGTCTCCCTACGAGTTTTGCCGCAGATATATCTAATAGCTCTCTTTTGGAGAGTAAATACTGAGTTGAAGAGAAATTGGCTGCACCATCCCCAAAATGAAATTCCATAACGTAGATGACTTTCAACTAGCGAAAAATACAAGGACTTTGCGGCCTAACGCCCCAATTCATTTGCAACAACTCTAATTGCATGACACCCATTAGCAACCTTTTGCTTTAAGGCAGAAACATGTTCCTGAAATTTTAACCTGTCATCGATAACCAGGCCCAGAAACCTGGTATCATTCTTCACTTCCAAAGGCTGATCCTGAATCCTAACCTGATCAGAGCAAACAAACTTAAAGGACAATAGCTTCGTTTTGGAGACATTAAGTGACAAAAGATTTGCGTCACACCATTGTTTAACTCATAGTAGGTCCTCAGTGACAGTTTTCATTAGTGATTGATGATCTTTATGAGTCCATAGGATCGTTGTATCGTCCGCAAATATTGTGAAGTGACCTCCAATCCTCAGAGATCCCAGGTCATTAATATATAACAGGAACAAGAGGGGGCCAAGCACAGAGCCCTAAGGAACTCCATGGTTCACCGGATACTCATCAGACAGTGATCCCACTGAGTCCACAACCTGCTTCCTACCCGACAAAAACGATTTAAACCACTGAAGAGATGTTCCCCTAAAGCCATAGGCATAGAGCTTGTCAAGCAGTATAGCATGGTTAACGCAGTAAAATGCTTTGGAGAAGTCGAAAAATGCTGCAGCAGCCCCCAAGATTTAGACCTAGGTATATGTCCTCCAAAAAGGCAAATATTGCATCATTAGTACTTAAACCTTCACGGAAACAAAACTGAACCCTGCTAAGAATTTTATGTTTATTTGAAAAAGTCATCATTCTTACCTTTACTAATAATTCAATTATCTTGGAGAGACACGGTAATAAAGAAATCGATCTATAATTAGCTGGATCATTAAAATCACTCCCCCCCTTAAACAGCGGTTTTACCTTTGCAACTTTTAGATTATTGGGGAAAGTTTCGGTATCAAAATAAGCATTGATAGCAGATGCCAGTGCCGAGAGTGCTTGGTCCGGTACATGATACAAAGAATACAAGATATGATCGATCGCTGTCTTAAAACTCGTCCGCCGTGCGCATGACGTCATTGGTGACTGATTTTAAATTCAAGCGTATAGCGGCATTATATTTCCTACTTTATTAAACCTTATTTTAAATATATTTATCTTGGTACCCGACCCAAAAGTTTAAAGATAGTTTCAAAGGGATGTTACATAATGTAAATTTTAACGCCATTACTAATTTTAAACCCATATATATTTTAAAATATTTAATTAAAATCGAACATTTAAGGAAAGCACATGAAAAGCGAAAGAGCTTTTTCTCACCAAGAATTCTATTTTCGGTTTACCGGTTCGGGTGTTTCATATTGGATACTTAATAAATACATTTATAACCGTTTTATTAAACTGCGAACTATATAATATTTAAAATAACGAATAAGAAATGTACAATCCTACACTACATTTACTTTTAGCTCAATAAATACAATTTATTTATTCAATAAATTCAATTATTTATTTTTAAATAGTTTATTTAAGAATCATAATTTATAATTTTCACTCATATATTCATACAATTTGATCAAGTCTATATTAATAAATATTACTGTCTATGGTTTGTACACAGCCACAGCAAAATGCATTATTTACCACGTAATAGGTATTTAACGAGCTTATTCAAGAATAATAATTTACAGTTATTTACAGCTATATATTCATTCAATTTGATGATGTCTATATTAATAAATATTACTGTCTATGGTAATTATGTCTATAGTTTGTACACAGCCACAGCAAAATGCATTATTTACCACGTAATAGGGATTTCACAAGCTTATTTAAGAATCATAACTTACAATTATTTACAGTTATATATTCATACAATTTGATCATGTCTATATTAATAAATGTTACTGCCTATGGTAATTATTATCAATACTTGAAGACTGGTAAGTTCATAGTCAATACATGTAGTATTGGTATCGGAGGTCACACCTTAGCTCTACAGACAATCAGTGTAAAACGAAGTAATTATCTATGAAAAATGTAATTTTAGTGTTTAAAATCTGGCTAGTAACACTTCTCTTTTAAATTTTCCCGAACTTCCCAACAGTTCAAACCGAAAGTCTCTTTCGAAACCGTCTTCGAATTGCCTCGAACACACTGTAGCATTATCCACACTAAAATTGTCTATCTTACAAACGTTTATCCATGCTTTTCTTTATACATCCTCAGAGGGAAACTGGAAAAACCTAATGTCATTCGCTTTTGTGCAGCTCTTCGCTTGATTATTTATTCAGTTTGTACACAGCCACAGCACAACGCATTATTTGACAAGCTTATTTAAGAATCACAATTTACAATTATATATTCATACAATTTGATCATGTCTATATTAATTAATATTACTGTCTATGGTAATTATTATCAATACTTGAAGACTGGTAAGTTCATAGCCAATACATGTAGTATTGGTATCGGAGGCTACACCTTACTTCTAAAGACAATCAATGTAAAACGAAGTAATTATCTATGAAAACTATAATTTTAGTGTTTCAAATCTGGCTAGTAACACTTCTGTTTTAAATTTTTCCCGAACTTCCCAACAGTTCAAACCGAAAGTCTCTTTCGAAATGCCTCGAACACATCCTAGCCAAAGAGCACATTAAAATTGTCCAATCTCTTACAAGCGTTTATCCATGCTTTTCTTAAAACATCCTCGGAGGGAAACTGGGAAAACCTAATGTATTTCGCTTTTGTGCAGCCCTTCGCTTGATTATTCAGTTTGTACACAGCCACAGAACAATGCATTATTTACCATGTAATATTTGACGAGCTATTAGGAACTAAACCTTGATAATAACAAAATCCGATTAAATCAAACTTAGATATCAATTAAAAACTACTTCAAACACTGAAAACCGTCATTTGTAACTAGAACAGCTCTAAACAACATTAAAATAACATAGGTTAAGTGGCCTGCCGCCAAAATAAGTCACCGATGACGTAGTCGACAATCGGCAAGGCCCCGCCCACATGCGCAATGTCATATCTTCTTTTTTCTTTGTATCATGGTCCGGCAGACTTCGGATGACTAACAGGTACACCATCAATGCCAGAAGTGTGTATGTTCGCAATGGTGTGTAGAACTTTTTTAATTTCATCTGAATCTGCATGAGCACAGAAGTATGCTGCATGTAAGATGATGGTTCAGATAAAGGATTCAAATTATTTACCAACCTCTGAGCTATTGAAGAGTAAAACTGGTTGAATACGTTTGCTTTAATCGGGCATTGCTTACATTTTGTTCAATTACCCCTTAGCGCATTAATAATATTCCAGTTTTCTTTGGGTTTGTTGCGTACTTTATGAAGCCTATCCCGATAGTATAATTTCTTAGTCATTCTTATAGTATGTCTATAGACTCTCCTATAAGCATTAAAGTAATTGAGAAAAATTACATCTGCCGAAAATTTTCTTAAAGTATGAAGGGATCTGAGATTTTTTTGAGGATGTAATTAGACCTCGAGTGATCCAAGGCTTCCTATTTTTTGGATTGGAAAACATTTAATGAAAATGCTTAAAACACTATCATTAAAGAGGTCAAGAGGTTTAAGAGATCGACACACTCTAGTCCAATCAGTATCCCTACTCACAGCTTTAAAGCGACTAAAATTTACTCCGCTATACAATCGGCTCAGCTTAGCTTTCCTTTGTTGCTTACTTTTAACCAAACTGAATTTGGCTAAAATTGCCTCATGGTCAGATAGCCCTGATGGCATAATATGAACATCACAGGCTGGTTCTGGAACAAAATTCAAACAGAAATAATCAATTAATGTTTGGGAGTGAGATGTGATTCTTGTGGGTTGTGCAAGAAGCGTATGTAAATTAAAAGAAGACATCAGATCTCTAAGATTGAGAGTGTCGTGTGAGTCAGTCAAATAATTAATATTGGAGTCACCACAAACTATCAATTTAGCACCAGTTGGAAGCGATGACAAAAGCAACTCAAATGATTTTACAAACTTCCCCATATTACTGTTAGGTGGACGGTAAACACACAAGACATACATGTTAAAAATATGTAAAAAAATTTGGGAAAATTCGAACAAGCCCTCGATAATCTGTGCATCAAACCTTCTTACATCCATTATGTTGAGGTGACTAATAAAATCGTTCTTTACAAGGATCGTGGTGCCGCCATGAACCGACTCCCTTCTGCAATAAGCAGACACTACTGTGTAGTCATTAATAAATAAGGGTTCATCAGTTCTCAACCAATGTTCCGTTAAACACAAATAATTTGGCCTACTGTAATCCTCAAGAAGTACAGTCAACTCATCAACCTTATTGCGAATAGACTTAACATTTAATACAAAAAACGACATACCACTCACAGTACTATGTGTGCCGGATCTCGACTGCAACGGATCTCTAAAAAAGACATTTCAGAATGAATCTGCAGTGGTTCTGCATCAGAACAACACCCTCCTACCCCTAAATCCTCGAGAGAAAAATCCTTGTTTACCCCAGTCTCTATATAGGTCAAGTTCCTGTTTCTATCAATGCAGCAAAAATTTGAGATCTCATCACAAATCAGACCCGCCAACTTCCGACTATCTCTGGAATTCAAATACATTTTTTGTTTAGTATAGCAATTAGGTTCAAATCTGTCTTGCAAATTAAGGAATTTAATATTATTGGAATAAAAACACAAATTTGACATACATCTAGATATCTTGTCATTTATGTAGTAAAACAAATTGCAATCATTATGCGAATTTACGTTAATGGGTAAATTACATAAAATCAAGTTAGTGAAAAAGCATTTTTTAGCCCATGACGAGATAGTTTTAACAGATACATCCCTATCATTCACACCACCCAAAACAACCACAAAATCTGAACTAGTTAATTCATTTGCAAAACAATCTATACTTTTAACCCTCATTGAACTTGGCAAACGGCTTACAAATAATTTGGACTGAATAATCTGTCAGAGAAAAGTCCAAGCGACTAAACATATTTCTACCATAATTGTCAGTTAAAAAAATCATTTGTTCTTTTTTACGTTAGGAACTCTATTTCTACTTACAGACACTTCATATTTACTTGATACGTTTACCTCTGATAGTCCATGTTCGCCCACTTTATCCTTGTTTGGCGAGACATTATACTGAGGTATTTTAGAAGGGATGGTCGTAGCCTCCGTTTGTATGGACTCATTTTGATGATCTGGTTTAACTATTGTCTCACTAATAAGCCTGTCACCCAGCACCATTCTCAGACGTTTTATTTCCTCGCTTCCAGAAGAATTGTCAGCCTCTAGAACCTTAATGGTCGTAATCATGTCACGGTTGATGGAAGTAAGTTCGGCAAGTTCTTTTTGCAGCCGTTTCACCTCATCCAAATGAGAGGTAATATGGCCTTGTAGAACCAGGTTGTTTGCAGTAAGCTCCTGTAGCTCTTGTCTCAGGTGCACAATTTCATTACGCTTATCATTTAATGAATCAACCATCTTCTTTTCCTCTTCCAAAACCAACTCCTCAAAATCCTGTATTCTGCGGCGCTGTTTCGTGAATTGTGATTGGCTACACGAAATTTCATCAGATAATCGGTCAATTTCCTCCCTGATTATAAGCTGTTCTTTTTCTTCTAATATGGTATAAAAGCCAAATCTTTTTTTAGAGAGTTGCTGCCTAAGAGAATGTTTGGATTGTAACAAAACATCCAATTTATTTTGCATCTCTTTAAGGCGTTGGTCGGCATCTAGTTCTTTTTCTCGGATACACTTTTCCGAGCAGTACACTATTGTCATTAATCTTTTTATGATCCTTAAAATCCCTTTCCAAACAGCTTGCATGAATAATACCTAGACAATATGCGCAACAATAATATCCATGGGTTTTAGTTGCACAACACCTAAATTTAAACTTTTTTGTAGATTGAGGCATGGTTGAGTATAATTCGGTATGACTTATTTATCAACAGGTCGAATTTCAATAATACACACCCACAAAACTACTTTCGAATTGTAAATTTGGAACATAGCTGCGACACAAAAATGTAAACAAAGCTTACGCGCCAAATAACCACAACTGTAAATCGATGTTTTTTTTTTGTGAAAATTTCAAGTTTTCAGTAAAAATAAAACACTGCACTTATGCAACTAGTACCTAGGAATATACTGGCACTTGTTTCAAAAATTTATTTTCGCTTTAACTACCAAAAATAGACAATAGTTAGTGTAACCACTATTGACAGGTATTACTCCGACTACGTTCGCAACTACTACCTCCCTTATACGAAGTAGCCGAATAGATGCATTTAATTCAGTGTTAATGTTGTTGGAAGTATGGGCACATTTACAAAAAAACTGTATTAGTTCTGGTGAAGTTTGTGCTAAATGTACTGGCAATTACAAAGCCGAATTGCAAACGCTATTGCGTCGACAAAATATGCGCGTGTAGAGACAAGAAAGTCGTATGTAGCAGCAAATGTCACAACAGCAGTTCTTTTAAAAATAAATAAATATGTAGTTAACGTTTTTTGTTGCGTGTTTTAATGTTTTCTGTTTCTTTTAGAATTGAAGCTATTTTTAAAATTTGAGTGTCATACTTACATAAACAATAAAAATATTTTTCCATATTACATGGGCCTTTGGACGTATTGTTTGTGTGCTCGACGTATTCTGACTCTGACAATGTGGCGAATGCCAGAATCCTTTCGGGCTGACTTGGCAAAGTCAGTAGGCATTCTGGCAATTGCAAAAGGTCCAGAATGCGTTATGATCTACATTAAACGGCCGGAAAGCTATGCCGCTGGTGGCTAGAACGCGTTTTGGCCCTATTTTTCGACCATTGACCCAAATCGGTATTGGATCATATATATCAACCACAAAAAAAAGTGAAAAAAATCAACTTTCTGCCTAGGGTAGGAAACAATTTAAGTTGTTGCACTAAATTATTTTTATATAAATCTATCATTCAACCGCATTTCAAATTTTGTATTTATTTAATAACACGGAACTTAGTTTGTTACAAAGGAGAAAAAATCAGTCAATAAGAATAATCTTAAGGTGCATAATTTTTTGCTAAATGTGGCGTATAAAGCGAAATTTAAAAATATTTGGCACTGGCAAAATCGGACTGTTACAACTGTATTTTGACTTATGTATGTATTATTATTAATTTAAATTTGAATTTGAAATTTGAAAATCTGCATTGTGAAAGAAATAAATATTACTTATCTCGAATATGATTCCGTCATGTGCTGAAAAAACAAGTTCAAAAGGCCAACAGAGTAAAATAGACAAAAATGTGCCTAATCTTATTATAAAACCAAAAACTCAACAAAATTCAGAAAAAACGACATCTGATTTGCCAAAAAAATATAAAACCTGCGGAGCTGAAAATTGGAGTTAAAAATACAAGAGCTACCAAAAATGGTAGCATCATTATTAAATGTGAAACCAAGGAAGAAATTGAAAAGTTACAGAAAGAGGCGGAAAAAAAACTTAATACAAAATATGATGTACATATGACAAAGTTAAGAAGGCCTAGAGTAAAAATTGTAGGTTGTGAAAATACTTCCAGAGAGGAGATGTCTGCAAGCATCCAGTGGAAGCGGCCCTAGGTGGTAGATGCATACGCCTACTCGCATCGTCCGGTGAAAGACCACCCCACCAGAACTGGGAGGCGCTAAGTGGTTTTCCCGAATCACGTTCCGCTTCCGCGCTGGTGGTTCCGGGTTCCACAGTAGGAATATAATAATATGGACATGATGGTGCTTCCAGGATCAAAATATTCCGGAGGTAAACTCCCCGGCCATTCGGATCTCCGGGCGCTGGGTGGCCCTGGGAGCCCTTCATTCCGCATTTCACAGACAGCAAAGATACCGAACCAATTTAGAATTGATTTCTGCAACATAAGAGGCCTAAACACAAACATAAATTCGGTACACCAACATCTACAAGCAAATAGACCACACATATTAGCCCTTACAGAAACACAAGTATGTTCTACAACAACAACAGTGAACTACCCTTATCCTGGTTACGACTTACATACCCGATTTAGACATAAGTTCGGAATATGCCTTTTTGTCCGAAGCGACCTTTCATGCCACCGAGAGGAAACACTCGAACCGAACAACCTTGACGTCATGTGGCTCAAGTTCACCGCCAAGGGATTAACCAAGTTTATATGTTGTCTCTATCGCCCTCCGAGCGATAGAGCCTACCAAAGCTTTTTTTCAACACTAGCTACCACTTTTGACTCAATACAGGTTGATCACCCCAGTTCAGAAATAATCGTTCTGGGAGACTTCAATGCCGACAACACCAACTGGCTCAAACATCACAACAAGACCGACAACGAAGGTAGAGAGGCTGAAGCATTCGCCATCAGCTGCGGGCTTACTCAAATTGTAGACGAACCAACTCGAATCTCAGAGAGGGGCGAATTCGCCGCCCTCCTGGATCTTTTCTAACCACCAATCCTGACCAGTACACAGTTACAGTTGGTCCGCCATTAGGTACTTCCGACCACAAACTTATTGCAACGGTTTGTGAATTGCCACTCATACAGAAGGATCCACCATTGCCTCGCAAAATCTGGCATTACAATTCTGCAAACTGGGACGATCTGAGGGAGTTCGATCTAGATTTTCCTTGGCTCGACGTCTGCTTTGGCGCTGGCGACCCGTCAGTCTGCTGCGAAAAGATCACGCAAGTAATCTCCTCAGGAATGGAAGCATACATCCCAAATTCCATCAAGTTACCATCAAAAGGAAAGCCCTGGTTCGACAAAAGATGCGAAAGAGCTGTGGGTAGGAAACAGCAAGCCTACAAGTACTGGCAGCAAAATCAGACCGCTGAAAATCGCAATTATTTTGTCGAAGCGAGAAACGAACGCAAGCGTGTTATCGACGAAACTAAGAACAAACACAATCAAAGGATCAGGAATAAACTTTTACAATGCCCCAGTGGCTCCAGGAATTTCTGGTCGGTAGCAAAGGCAGTAAATAACAACTTTACAAAAACGTCTCTCCCACCTTTGACGGGCGAATGTGGCATTACGGCGACTACAGCCAGGGAAAAAGCAAACATGCTCGCCAAAATGTTTTCTTCGCACTCTACCTTAGACGTCCCCCAAGGCAAGACTCTCCCCACCTTATCGAACATCAACACTACCATGGCAGAAGTCAAATTTCATCACCGTGATATTCGTAAAATCCTTAAAAATCTAGATACGCAAAAGGCATCAGGACCGGATGGAATACCTGCCATCGTGTTAAAGAACTGCGCCAACGATCTAACATCCGTTTTTTCCAGGCTTTTTTCTCTGTCTTACGGAAAAGGGATTTACCCATCTTCTTGGAAAGTCGCTCGAGTGCAACCTGTTCCAAAAAAGGGCAAGAAAACCACGCCCTTAAACTATCGTCCAATTGCCTTGCTTCCAATAATCTCCAAAGTCATGGAACGTGTAGTCAATCAGCAACTGCTCAAGTACCTCGAGAACAACAAAATAATCAGCGATAATCAATACGGCTTTCGCAAAGAGAGATCGACAGGAGATATATTGGCCTATGTCACTCATATATGGAGTAGGGCAATTGAGAACTACGGAGAGGCTCGAGCGATTGCGTTGGATATTTCAAAGGCATTCGACAGAGTTTGGCATGACGGACTGCTCAGCAAACTACCGTCATTCGGACTGCCAGCCTCTCTCTGCAGCTGGCTTGCCAGTTTCCTTAAGAGCCGATCTCTGCACGTTGCAGTCGATGGACACATCTCGGACACATTCACCATCAACGCGGGCGTGCCTCAGGGCGCAATACTTTCACCAACTCTGTTCCTCATCTATATTAATGACCTGCTTACCGAAACAAATAATCTTGTTTACAGTTTTGCAGATGACAGTACCCTTGTCTCCCACTTTAGATCAGAAAAACCCTTACCAGCGACTGAGACTCATCACCGCAGACAGGAGCAGATTACAGCAATTAATCAAGACCTGGAGAAACTTCAAACTTGGGGCGACCGAAATTTGGTCCAGTTCAATGCAGCAAAGACCCAAGCAGCCACGTTTACCAAGAGGGCCAATACAGCGGGCCCTGACATTATTATGGCAGGGTCGACCATTCCTTCATCCTCGTCAATCGGACTGCTGGGTATCTCGGTCAACAGCAATATGTCCTGGCATGACCACGTTGCTAACATCGCAAAATCAGCTTCACAGAAGCTTGGTGCGCTATTTCGCAACAAAAAACTCTATACACCGCAGCAGTTGCTCTTGCTCTACAAAGCGCAAATAAGACCGTGTTTAGAATATTGCTCACATATCTGGGGTGCTGCACCAAAGCACACCCTAAAGCTGCTGGATTCCATACAGAAGAGAGCAGTGCGTCTCGTCGGCGACCCGGAGTTGAGCCGCAATCTAGATAGTCTGGAACACCGCAGACATGTAGCCGAGATATCTCTGTTTTACAGATACTTTCACGGCAGATGTTGCCAGGATTTGGCCCGCCTCATCCCGCCCCTGGCAGCTCCTGTCAGACAGTCAGGACAGACGGCAAGAGCGCACCAGTACGTCGTACAACTAGAAACTCCTAGAACATCGCTTTACAAGAACTCCTTTGTCTGGCGCACTGCATCACTGTGGAACTCACTCCCAGAACATCTGTTTCCCACTAATTACAACTTGCAAATATTCAAGAGCCGTTTCAATCAACATCTTCGCACACACACCGCTCGTCGAGCGCCATAGGGTCTCCCTTTGGTGTGTGTGCCACTGCCATAAAAAAAAAACCTAATAGAGAGAAATATTAGAGAGCAGAATTCCTTTCTTAATGAAGAAGATGAATTGAAGGTAACGTTTATAAGAAAACAATAAAATAATACATTTACAATATATGCCGAATGCTCCCCCAATCTGTTTCAAAAATGTATGTTACATAAAAGGGTTTTCATTGAATGGCAGCGATATTGGGTACACGAAGACATTAGTATACCAAGGTGTTTCAAATGCCAAGAATACTATCATAAAAATAATGACTGTAAAAACGAGGTAGTGTGTGAATATTGTGCTGGGTAGCATGATATAAGTGAATGTACAAGGCAACAAAAGAAGTGTAAAAATTGTGTGGTCGCAAATGAGAAATTTAAAACAAAGTGTGATGTGTTACCTGAATCCAGTAGTGTAAAGTGTCCTTCATATAATTGTTATATAAATATACTGGGAGGCAAAATTGATTATGGACGTCAGTGATGGATGTTCAGGGAGAGGTTGGGATACTGGAGAGTTTGGAGGACCTTAATGAAAATGTTAATCTACCAAAGGAAAGTATAAATCTTGAGACACTTAAAACTAAAATATCAGTTAATAAAAAGATTTTAAATATCTCATATAAATATTCGAAGCATCAAAAAAAATTTCGACAATCTGCTTGTGTTTTTGCAGACATATGATCTATTTTACTGTGATATAATAGTATTAAGTGAATGTTTTAGACTAGCAGGTGAGGACTTCAGCATCCCTGGATATAACTTTTATTATAACAATGCCACCTATAATAAAAATGATGGCATTGTTATTTTTTCAAAAAATAACTTAAATGTGGATATAACTGATTGTCAGTTAGAAGCATCATTAGTAACTCTGTGTAAAATTACACTTTCCATTCAAAACATCACTTTTGGAATTACTTGTATTTACAGACCCCCATCTACTAATGATCTAGACTTTATAAGAGATGTTGAAAATCATTTTGCTAATAGCTTAGAAAACCAAATTGAGATAATTGTGGGTGATATAAACATAAATATCTGTGAAAATAGTAATAGTGAAAATGTTAACACCTATCTGTTAACACTGAGTCGTTTTGGCTTTCTCCCATATATAACCTGTCCCACTAGAGTCACAGCAACAACTTCATCTTGCATCGATCATATTTTTGTTCGAAAAAAACTTAAGGTTAAAAGTATGGAATGTCAATCGTATGTCCTAAATTCAGATTTGACAGATCACTACCCTGTTATGCTAAATATTGTGTACGACACACCATTGGGCGGGAATACCATGATAAATGAGAGAAAGTACATCGAATTAATCAAAACTGACTATAATAAATTACTAGAATTAACATGCAGTGAAGACTGGGAGTGTGTCTTGAACTGTTCCGATTCAGAAACAGCAACAAATATATTCTACCAAAAATTTACAAGCATATATAATCAAGCTAGAACTTCTAAAACTGTAAAATTTATAAAAAACAAAAAACTTAAACCATGGATTACAAATGGCATAATAAATTCTATTAAAATACGTGACAAAATGAAAAAAAAAAACTATTATTAAACCATAACGAAGAACTTTTATCTCGATTTAGGACTTATAGAAATTCTCTAAGTAGACTTATAGTTAAATGTAAGAATGACTACTACAAAAATGAAATTACCAGCAACGAAACCAACATTAAGCGTATTTACAAAATAATCAGTGATGCAACAAATAGCGAGAAAAGTAAAAAGAACTGTAATATTGATTTACAAAGTAATGGAGAAAATTTCTTATCAGACAAATTAATGGCAGATTACTGTAACAATTATTTTACTAGTGTTGGAGTTGATATGGCAAGCAGAATTCCGCAAGTTGCCAGATCAAAACCAAACTTTACTCCCGGTTCTTCAATGTTTCTCTATCCTGCTAGTCAGGGTGAAATTATAAAACATACATACTCATTAAAGAACGATAGTGCACCGGGTCTAGATAACATTGCAACTAAGTCCATAAAAAAAGTACATTTACAAATTTTAACACCACTCACACATATCATAAATTTAATTTTTGGGACTGGGATAGTCCCATCTCACTTTAAAACAACAGTTGTTAGACCTATTCATAAAAACGGAAACAAAAAGGATATAAATAATTATAGACCCATCAGCCTTATTAATAATTTTGGAAAAATATTCGAAAAATGCCTTAAAGAACGGCTTCTAAAGTTTTTAAATGAAAACGGAATATTATCAAAATGTCAGTATGGATTTGTTGGTGGAGTTAGTACCTGTGATGCAATGTATCAACTTACAAAAGAAATTTCAGATAGTTTAAATACCGGAAAAAAGAGCATAGCAGTATTTTTGGACCTTTGATACGGTGTCGCATAATGGAATTCTTGAGGTTTTGGAAAATTATGGAGTGAGATGAATAGCTCTTGAAACTTTTAAATCATATTTGACAGGGCGAAAACAGATTGTTAAAATCAGGGACTCTTATAGCGACAATTGGTATTCCCCAAGGAACAGTAATTGGTCCAATATTATTTATTACCTATATAAACTCTCTTTTGTCTTTGAACATCAATGGTACTGTAATATCATATGCCGATGATACTGTGTTGCATTTCTCTGGTGATAGTTGGGATGGTGTGCGGAAAATGGTGGAATTGGGATTATTGAAGGTTAAAAGATGGTTGGACTCACACAATAAGCTAACACTAACTTTGAAAAAAACACATTATATAGCGTTTTCTATAACGGCATCGAACCGTCCTCATTTCTCACGGATCTCAGTTGAAACCTTTCCATAAAATATTAATGAAGTTTCAAATACAAAATATCTGGGTATTGTAATCGACAAATATTTAAGATGGGACTGTCATATCCTAAAATTGAAAAATAATATTAGAAAATTAATACATAAGTTTTATCTGTTACGTGAAATCCTTACCAAAAAACTAGTAATATCAGTGTATAAGGCGCTGATTGAATATCTCATTAGGTATGGTATTGTCGTCTGGGGTGGTTTGTGTGAAAATGCGTTGAGACAACTTAATGTGATACAAAACACAATATTAAAAATAATATATAAGAAAGAGAGGAGGTATCCAACATGTTTGTTGTATAATGTTGATGTGTTTAGTGTGAGGTCATTGTATATTCTGGCATCTTGTATATATATTCATAAGGAAGAGCCTTTAAGAAAGTTTATGAATCACCAGCATTGCACAAGGAATAGAATCCAGCAAAATTTACAAATTCCAATGAGTCATAAAAACCTAAATCAAAGATTTATAAACTATCTTGGGCCAAAGTTTTATAACCTACTTCCCACTGACATAAGAAATATAAGAAACCGTAATAAGTTCAGCAAAACATGTAGGGAATATATCTTTCAAAAAAATTCTGCTTTTACAACACTTTTCTAGGTGTATCTTAATCACAATTTTTTGTATAATGAACCAATTGTAGATTCAAATTTTGCTTTCCATGGATTGCGTTTGTTGCCATTTGTTATGTTTGATTGATGTGTATGTATGTGTGTTTGATTTGGTAATCCTATTCTGTAAATTCATAACTAGTCACTAATATTTGATCAAAAGGTTGATCTCAAATACAAAATTGTAATGGAGCACATACAGCTGTTAATTCAGCTAGGTGCACATAAATCTAGTGTAGAATATTTTTATTATTCTGCGAGTCTCAAATTGTTGTTTATATATTTTTTATACATATTTGAATAAATTTGAATTTGAATTTGAATTATATTTTCTGTGTATTAATTATACAATTTTTAAAATAAGCTGGGACGTTCCCTTACATAATACTCTGCGACAATTTTCTGATTTCACAATTTTTTTACTATAAATCATAGAATAAAGTTGTAATAAGCCTTATTAAAAAATGTATTTAAAAGTTATGTTAGTACTTATTAGAATGTATTTTGTAGAGAATCCACAGCAGAAGTAAATTTTTCTTTAAAAAAATATACTTCAATCATATATGGAGACCCAACTTTTGAAAGTGAGAAGAGGAATGTTTTAGATGACAGGTAAAAATGATTTTGCATTCTAGTAATGATTATTATTAACAGTAAATTAATTTAGTATTAATTTATAAACATAAGTTCAGTGAATTTCTTTGAATATGAATAATATTGAATCTGAAAAGTGTTTTAAGTGGTGTATTTAATATTTCTAGGGGATCTTCAAATGAAGCTGACAGTAGTTTAGATGAACACACCACCATCAATAATATTAAAACCGAACCGGATTTGTAAGTAACTATGATTTTAATAAAATTATTTTTATGATCTCACAAACTCATAAATTGTTTAGAAATAATTTAAATTTTGTGTAATTTACTTTTGTCTAAATACGTATTTTTTTTATTGATATGTGAGCTGTTTAGATATTTCAAAATTTTATGTAATTTTAAATTGTCCACAAATACTGGTGGATTTATAAACATTTACATTAATACTCTGAAAGTGAATTTATTTTATTTTATAGAAAATCTGATGAGAAAAATTGCAACGATGACTATTGGATTCAATCGGATGTTATAAGTCATGAGGAAGTTGATATTAAAAGTGATTATGAAGATGAAGAGGACATGCCAGAATCCAGGTAAGAAATTTAACATTATGATGCTAATTCACAGTATTTATCAATTGTGGGTATGGGCTTTGTTACTTCCGGTTAGACCACAAGAAAAAAATTCAAAAATTGATGGGCTATTAATTGGCATTAATTAAATTCCATAAGGTCTACAATTTGGTTTACCTTAGTCAGGGACGTGGTATCCAATAAGCTTCTTAGTTTAACTTTTCTAAACCAGCCATGTCCCGTTATTGCGCGAGCTAAGCCGCGGGTAAAAGCTAAAAGTGTCCTATGTCCTTTACTATACTCTTGAAAATATCTGTACAAAATTTCATGATGATCGGTTGAGTAGTTTATGCGTGAAAACGTAAGAAAAAAAATAAATGAGCGAGTCTGCTAGTACTCTAGACACTGATGTGTAAACATATCCTATATCAACATGCACAAATATTTGAGCAGCCCTCGTAAAATCACTGCGCATGGTTATGATGTCACAATCGTTTACACATTTCCGTCCCCATCCGCTTGAACATTTCCGTCCCATTTGCCGAGATTTACCCTCATACCGTCGCGTAAGATGTTTACACATTAAGCTAAAACCAAACAAACACATTCGCATTTACAATATTAGTCATTCGCATTTATAATATTAGTTAGGATTCTTTAATAATACTTACTGGCAGCTTCAATTGGAGTGAATTAATGAATTCACTGCACAAATTCGACACGAAAATCTAATATCACCAGGAATAACATCAACCAGAGGTACGCTTTCTGGGAGTGGTTTTAGATCCAAAGCTGCAGTGGGGTAAACATATTAATGCTCTTGCGAGGAAACTCAGCAGGGGGCTTTATGTGCTCCGAAACCTATATGAGTGTGTCTCAATTGATATATTACGAACTGCATATTTTGCTGTTTTTTTATACCCATATTTCATATGCGATTCTTGCATGGGGACACTCGGCCGAGGTGCACAGGGTGTTTAGTCTGCAAAGAAGGGCAGTGAGTGTGATGTCTGGTTTGGGTTACAGAGATGACTGCAGGCGTGTGCATGTTGTATGTGGGTCTTGGTCTGCTGACTGTGCCTTGTTTATACGTGTTGGAGGGTCTGTTGTATGTTAAACAGTATGCGGGTCAGTTTCGAGCTGACCACGACACTCGTTCAAGACACAATTTGGTACCCACATATTGGCGTCTAGGAAGGTATCAGGATGGTCCAAGCTACTGGGCTATAAAATTTTATAATGTTTTGCCAGATTATGAGCATTATCAGCTAAAAGTTTTAAGCAGAGTGAAACCTAACCTACCTACCTAATAAACAGAGCTTTTCATTCCTTTGATGAATATCTTAACTTAATTCAGATATTAGTAGGCTGTGAGTGATCCATCCCAAACAGTGATGTTTTAATTTTTAAATTTTGTTTATTGCCATTTAACTTTTAATCTTTTGTGATGTAAACATTTGTTTGGTTATTTTATTATTTATTAATATGTATTCTTGCAATTTTTTTTTTAATTTTTTCTAACTTGCTGACGTATGTAAGCCTGTGCATTGACATGAAAAAAGTATTGAGTGTTGAGTATTGAATATTAATGATAGATTTTCCTAAACATTCACTTGTATGCCTACTACATAGTTTTTTCCCTTATTGTTTTTCAGGTTAAACTGCGAACGTGTCAATAAACCTGAGGATGGAGTTACCTTGCATACATGTCTTGAAAGTGAAAGTCCTCACAATTCTGACCAGGAAGGTAACTTAAAGCAACATAACAGAGGCGCATACCAGTCTTCGAAGGATTCTTACGAAACCCCAAGGAATGACAAACTGATCAATCATTCCAAAACTCATCAAATTAGGCATCAAAGCGAAGTAGCCAAAGGGTTGCATAAAAGTCCAGAGTGTCCCTATAAGACTGACCACAAAAACGATTTTCAAAGGCATGCTATAATTCATAAGCCTGCTGATGAAATCGAGTGGTTTCACTGTTTAGAGTGTTCATTTAAAACAAAGTATAAAAA
>MU183739.1:159140-176690 GCA_016904865.1 Pissodes strobi
AAAAGCTCTCTAATACGCCATTTAAATACACATAAAACTGCCGATGAGCATAGTTTGGACTGGTTGCGGTGTTCGGCTTGTTCATATAGAACTCTTGGAAAGGAGCATTTAAAGAAGCACCAGATTAAACATCAAGGCGAAAACGCAGAAGGTTGGCATAAATGTCCAGAGTGTCCCTATAAAACAATCGACAAAGACAGTTTGAAATCGCATGCTTTAATTCATAAGCCTCCTGATCAAATCCAGTGGTTTCGGTGTTTAGAGTGTTCGTTTAAAACAAAGCGTAAAAGCTCTCTAATACGCCATTTACATACACATAGAACTGCCGATGAACGTAGTTTGGACTGGTTGCGGTGTTCGAATTGTTCATATACAACCCGTCGAAAAGAACTTTTTATGCAGCATCAGATTAAGCATCAAGGCGAAAACGCAGAAGGTTGGCATAAATGTCCAGATTGTCCCTTTAAATCAACCAAAAAAAGTAATTTGTCAGCGCATATCATAATACATAAACCTTCTGATCAGATCGAGTGGTTCCACTGTTCAGAATGTTCGTTTAAAACAAAGTATAAAAAATCTCTAAAAGGTCACATTAATAGACATAGAGCCGCCGATCAAGATAGTTTGGACTGGTTTCGGTGTTTAGAGTGTTCGTTTAAAACAAAGTGTAAACACTCCCTAATACGCCATGTAAATAAACATAAAACTGCCGATCAACATAATTTGGATTAGTTGCGGTGTTCGAATTGCTCCTCAGTCCAAAAGAAACTTTTAAAGAAGCACCAGATTGAGCATCAAGCCGACGCACAGAGATCATTTCATACAATATGACATTTTTTTTCGGACAGGCAATATTCCAAATAAGAAATTATTGGATTACTATTTTTTACAATACCCTCAAATTTATAATTGAATCGCTCATTTCAAAAACAAGTCAAGAAATTTAAGTGTTCAGGAATAAAATAAAACGTCATAACTTGAATAATATTTTGTTTATGACGGACATATATTGTAATTAAATTTTTTGATGAATGGTCTTTTAAAAATGTAAAGATTTTTTATATAATTCATGACGTGGTTTTTTTACTAAACATGTGTATGTTCCTTAGAATTAGGTTCAAAATAATAAAAAAAAGCGAGATGGAAACTCAAAACTACATTTTATTTTATAAAGTGACAGAAATTATTAAGGTACATAATCATATTCTTCATCACATTCAACATTTGGGTCGTCATCAGCAAGCCTATCACCAGTCGGCCAATCAAAAATTCGTTCGTAAAATGGAATATATTCTGAAGGTGTTATTTTTTACCCGTTTAATATTGTCGATTTTCTTAGGGTTAAGGGGGGAAAGTAATAGGAGCAGATTTGTTCCTGGATAGTTGGAAAGTGTGCTTGCTCAGACCATCAATGGAATTTTGCGTAGTGACCACCTTTTTTCTTTGATCATAGTGAAACGACAAGTAAGGAAGGTGAGGTGTGTTAGTTTGGGTTAGTTAGTAGGAATCTTGCTTCCAAAACTGTCATCAGACGAGCAACTTTTCTTATAATAAGATGACCACTATTTTAAGAATTCCAAAATTTGAGAAGTCTACAACAAAAATGCAGAACATTTTTCGCTGACTTCGCCCATCATAGAATAATACTGATTTGGCAGGTATACTACTTGGTAAACCTTAATTTCCCTTTCTGCAACAACAAAATCTTGGACGTTCGGCAGAAAAGAATGTCCCTTTATTGCAAACAAATGTGTTATTTTCGAATATTTACTGGTGTCTGTGAAGCGTATTCCCGTTTCCGCGTTGAGTACCATACCAAGTAGGTCGCAAACTTAACACGGATTTGTGGCCTAGTTCGACACTAGAGAACCGTGTCGATTTCGTGTCTAATGGGCACGGAATTGGAAAAAGTATATGCTCCCGTTTCCGTGTTGAGCACGATGCCAAGTAGAGCATGTCTCTACCAATGGCGTGCTGAAAGGGCCCGCATGCGGGGGGGGGGGTTATCCGGGTGACCCCTGCTCAACCTCGACTTCCTCGAGCAAGCTTTTTACATAGTAATAACTAATACTTATACTTAATTTTATAGCGACGGAATATGTATACCTCATCATTTTCAAAAATCAAATTAAATATATTTTGCCTTATCAGTACCTATTTTATGGGAAGCTTTGACATCACGACAACGGGTGAATCGCGCCTAGGTTCGCGGGCAGAAGACTTGAACCAAATGGTAAATACATTTGTTGCTTTACACACAAAGAAATAGCTTTTTTCTTTACTTATATCTATCTGAAACGTGATTCAAATCATAATAATAATATCATTTTTAGAGTTGATGCGTTTTATTTGTTTATTTTTGTTGCAGTTTTGTGTTAGTAATATTTATTAAATAAAGTTATATCTTATGTTCTGTAGTTTTCCAATCTAAAACAGACCTCATATTGGCCAATCTAGATAGAATTTGGTACGTTAATGACACTATGAATTTTATTAATTAGAATTCTTATTCTTCAAAAAGTCAAAGGAAAAAAATCAAAATATAAAGGTGAGGTCCACCAAATTTTTCCTATCTATAAACCGATTTGAAATATCGTAGACAGTAGTTTCGTTGTCACCCAGTATAGGCAGTATATTAATTTTTTTAATTGCGCATGGCCTTGCAAAGCCATAATAATACCTAGCAATGTGAAATCCAAAGTGGAATCCGTGGCGCTAGCCGCCAGTCTACAGAACCGTGTCGATCCAGCGTTTATTATTAATTTCGAATTTCGTAACTCGAATTTAATTAATAATGTAGCGTATGCTACACGGGTTTGTATAGTATACTTTTTCCAACCCCGTGCCCAGTAGACGTGAAATCGACACGGTTCTGTAGTGTCGAAATAGGCCAGATATCCGTGTTGAGTTTGCGACCTACTTGGTATCGTACTCAACATGGAAACGGGAATACGCGTCTGGCGTAAGCCAAATGAAATCATGATCATGTGAATTTAAAGATCCTAAACAATCATAAAAAAAAAGCAACGGGGTTCGAACCCGTGCCATCCGGTGGGACCCAACTATGTAAACCTCTAGATCACGAGAGCTCTTGCGACAAATTGATTGCATCACGAAGGCATATTGTAATACGATATGGATCGACCAATAGGAGAGGCTGATTTTGATATAGTCATCTACGCCTGTAAAGGATCTTAAAATGCTGATCATGTTGTGGTTTGTACTCTGCCCTGTCTGAGAAAAGGTAAAGTTCGTCCACATTCTTTGTTCTTTGTTGGCAACACTAATTCGATTCGAACATTGTGCGAGTATCGTCTGAAGGAAAATCGGAAATCTGTGACTTCAGTTTGACTAAACATAATAACTGAAACTAGTGAGGTGTTCACCAAGTGTAGGGCTTCAACCGGAGATAAAAGGTATCGAGAAAAATCGTCCTTTCTGTAAGGAAATTCAATTATAAAATTCTTTTTTACTGTTACTGTTTGTTCAGTCCCCCTTTCGGGGAACCAATGGCTCTGCTACTAGGCAATACGCCAGCACCGCCCTTCGTCCGGCGCTTAGGGAGAGGTAGAGCTACCCTTCTACATCCATTACACGATATTCCGGTTTGAAGGGCCTTATTCGGTGGGAACCTCCAATAAGACGGGCCTGTGCCCCTGGAAATTCCCGATCTTTACAAAAATAAGCTAATGAACTGCACGGCTAGTGTCTTATGCAAAGGGGCTTCACACAATGCAGATATAACCAGTTGCTGTGAGAGAGACTTCCCATCTCCGCAGGGCATACGCCCCGATCTCCTTCCGATCACGTAATCACGTGCAGGAATTTCGAAGAATCTTCGTAGGAATCGACCCTACATTAAGCGACCCACCCTAAACACTGTCCTAACCGGCCACGACTTCCCCTTTCGAACCGATCGATGGGGCCCTCAACGCTTTCTGCCGTGAATCACGTGCACTTCCCGTGCGAAGTCAGGTTAGAAAATATTGATTGACGTTTCACATTGGTGAGGTTATGTTCGGATTTCTTCCTCTAATTTCGGGACATTGACTGGGCTAAGCCTTAGGGCGGTGTTGCCGGATTGTCGCGTCTGTAAGGGAGGCAGGATGTAGCACGGCCACGTATACGACAAGGCCAGGAAGCAGGCGGTTTTAGGCAAGGATGAGTCATCACACGTCGACCAAATTGATGGTCGACTTATTTGTTTACATCAATATTTTTCACTCAGTTTTTCATTTATTTAATTATTTTATAACGTGTAGATATTATAATTATAAATAGTTGTTCACCGATTCCACCGCCACATCTTGCAAGAATCATTCAGGCATCCCCGAGACCGGTTTCTACCCTGTTAGGCGTCATCAGTCGGGTTTAGCCTGAATGACTCTTGCAAAATTGGCAACTTAAATCAGTGAATCCGTCGTCCAGCGACTTTTTTGCAACACTGGCGCCATCTGCAGATTGCAGTTTGAACACCAGATAGCAAGGCTGCCTCGGACATAGCGGCGTTCGCCAAAAAATCAGATAAAGTGGTAGAAATCGTGAAGGAAAAGAACTCCAAGTGTAACAACAAATGTGGAGCATTCACGCAAAAGTTGATAAGTCCGTTTTATACAATTTTCAGTATTTATATTTTTTTATATAATAAGCTTATAAATAGAATAACACAAAACAAAATGTTGGCAAAACTGTTATGTTCTCCTTAATATGATCATGCTACGAGTTCAAACCATAAAAAAAACTAACCTGAAAAATGTATATTTATTTTTGGAGATATTCAGTTTTGCTTGAATACCCTGCACTTATTAAGTTTTGCTTGAAAATGGACATGGATATATTAAGTTTTGTTTGATTTTTTATTTTGTAATCAAAAAATTACTTAAATAGTTTAGTTTAGTTAATAATTTCGGTTAGTTTAAACTTACTTTAATATTCTTAATCTGTTCAGATACGTTTTAGCCAATTTTGGGAGCTTTTGGTTACTTTGGGGTAGTCGTTTAATCAAATTTCGGTTAATATCAGTTCGTTTTAATTTATTTTAGTCATTTGAAACGGTTTCGATACGTTATAACCAATTTAAATGTTTTTGGTTAGTCGCCAAAATTCGGGTAATTTGGGTTAGCTTTAACTTACTTTAATATTTTTAATCTGTTCCGGTGCGTTTTAACCCGTGTTGGTGCTTCTAGTTGCTTTTGGTTAGTTTTGGTTATTCATTCAATCAACTTTCGGTTACTTTCAGTTAGTTCCAATTTATTTTAATCATTTGAACCGGTCCCGATACGTTATAGTCAAATTTAATGTTTTTGGTTAGTTTTGGTAAGTCGCGAAAATTCGTTCGTTTTGGTTAGTTTTAAATTACTTTAATTTTTGTAACCTATTTCAATACGTTTTAGCCCGTTTTGGTTAGTTTTGGTTAGTCGTTCAATCAACTTTCGGTTAGTTACAGTTAGTTCCAATTTATTTTAGTAATTTCAACCGATTTCGATACGTTATAATGAAATTTAAGTTTAAATAAACAAACTAACACGTTTTCTCACGCGTATGACGTCATGTGGCAAATGTAACATGCGATTTGAGGCCCTATACTAGGATAACAGAAACATTTTCAATGTTAAAAGAAAATATAATTAAAAAAAAAGACGAACCCCGTCAGAATTTTTAACATGCTTTACAGACCAACGACAATGTGCCACTCTGTGTCTATGTTGTAATAGCCGCACCTGATTGGTTGAAATAATCGATGTGGCACATTATCATTCTTTATCGAATGAAAGAACACAGGCAGCATAAGAGTTCCGTTTCGGAGGTTGTGGGTTCGCTGTCCCGTACGACTGACTTTTTAATTGGTTTTATTTATTTTATTTTCAACCATTATTTATTTTTTAATTATTTATTTTTAAACCAGTATTATTAAATTTTTAATTATTAAATCTAAAAGTAACACCGGTGTTATTTTAGCCACGGCCAAAAATTTAAGAAAGTAGTTTCTAACCTGACAATTTTCTGCCTTTGCTTCATAGTTGCTTGTTTATTCCTTTTCCTGGACCCAGTCCTTCCTTCTCGTACCAAAACTTCACCCCCTTCGTCAATTTCCATCATCTAATACTTTAAACTTTTCACAAAACAACAATATCTGACTGAATTAAGGTGCGAAACGCGTTAAAATAGGTCTAGTGCTCTCTTCTGGCGTCAAATTAAATCTGAGCAATACACGAATTAAAGCTTTCCAAAGTGTAACAACCTGTTCATGATCCCTTATATTCAATTTTCATCAAAAGATGATGCGATATCCGCTATAATAGAATAAAAAGAAACCTAAAGGATACTTATCAACTTTTGCAATCTTTTAATTAGACTTATTGAGTTTTGCTTGAATTTCTGAATAAAAAAGTAATGATACGGACTTATAATAAACTTTTGTTTGAGATCGTACAAACTGGGATTTATTCTACCTAGGACTTATTAAATTTTGCTTGAAAAAAGACCTGGGTATCCATGTAAACCAGCATAAAGATTCAGAATCCGTGCCTAACTCAAATATGGCAAAATGGGACTTATCAACTTTTGCGTGAATGTTCCACAAATAGTTGTTCACCGATTCCACCGCCACATCTTGCAAGAATCATTCAGGATTCAGGCACCCCCGAGACCGGTTTCTACCCTGTTAGGCGTAATCAGTCGGGTTTAGCCTGAATGACTCTTGCAAAATGGGCAACTTAAATCAGTGAACCCGTCGTCCAGCGGCTTTTTTGCAACACTGGTACCATATGCAGATTGCAGTTTGAACACCAGATAGCAAGGCTGCCTCGGACATAGCGGCGTTCGCCAAAAAATCAGATAAAGTGGTAGAAATCGTGAAGGAAAAGAACTCCAAGTGTAACAACAAATAGTTGTTCACCGTAAAATTGAGCTGCTTCGAAACTTTGGGTTTGCTTTTATTGTCGGAATACTTATTAACAACTGCTTTGCATTTTATTCACAGTACTTATACAACATAGAAAAATCACTGCTTTTTGTATTTATATATGTGATATTTGTTTTACTTAACATGACTTAAGCTAATTAATCATTTTATTGTATCATGTTATTTCTACTTAAAAAGATTGTGCTTGAGTAGGTACTGAATAGGTAAACTAACTAAAAAAACCATACACTATATATACCTTTTACTTTTTCTAACTCGCTTTACCTACTCTGAGAAATCTACTTGAATACTTATACGTAAAATACTGGGCTACATATTTCATTTAACTGTAATCACATTTGTTATTAACTAACCACATAGTTTATATTATTAATACATACATATTATCAAAAATGGAAATAAGCCAAGAAGCATAATACAAAACAATTATGTTATTCAGATATTCCGTTCATCTACTACTCGTAACTTTAGTTTATGCCTATCTTTGATATGATTTTTATTTCAGGTCTATATTTCTCATACTTATTTTTATAATTAATAAACTTGTGTCCAGTTTTACCATATTGTCTTATTTTAAGATTAATAAGTAAGCACTATTAGGTAGTAGAAGGGCAAGATCAAGGTAAGGCCAGAGACAAAGAATGTCTGGTATCGTTCTGGTAATTTAGGTGAGCAGAAAATAAATCAACATACTTTAAAATAATTCCCCTTTAATTTAAAGCCCCTCGACCCCTATCAAACATAATAATTACCCTCAAAAACCAAAAAAGAATTTACACATTACAGTTTGTTTACATATTTCGGTCGACCTCATACATGTCATCATGTCAATGGTCGACCTGTGATGACTCATAATTTGCTGCTTCCTGGCCTTGTCGTATAGGTGGCCGTGGATGTAGTCGTTCATTATGGCATTGTCTTTGTGGCCGTGGATGTAGTCGTCCATTATGGCATTGTCTTTATAAGAAGACAAAGATTATGGAATGCGACATATGCAGTGAAAGGAAGAAAGTACGGAGGGCTATAGGGTAGGAGACCGATCGCAATACATTTGTTTCGGTCACAGTTTTGCATCGATAAATCGCTTTCAAAAACTGCCGCCAGGGGCGCATGTGTTCCATCCGCACCAAAAAATGCATGGATTCTTAAGGGACAATAACTATTTTTTATTGAAATTAGTTAACTTATTGCTTTCAGAGAGTCAAATAACGATTTTATATTAAGTAAAAGATATTTTTTAAATATTCTTTAAAATTTCATCGACGGATTCTGCTTTATAATTTTATTAAAGGATAAAATTGACAAAACAACTTGTGCTTTCCAACTTAATTTATCTTTAATTTTTTTCAAGGATTTAGGCTTAAAAGGAGTTCTTTAGGAGTGCTTGTGTTTTATGTCAGAGCAGAAATGTTTTTGAAAAAATAGCATAGCAAATGATAGGTCCAAAAAGATGTTACAGTATTTCCGAAAAGTATATGCAACATAGAGGAGACTTTTTATATTCCTTTACTTCTTAGAATCGTTTTTTGTGAAAAGAGAATACATTGAGAAAACTTATTAATACAGAAAAAGTATAGATATTGTTAATAACAAATTAACCATCGGTCTTAAATAATCGTAAATACAGTGTTCCGTAGAATAAGTACCTACCTACCTTTTTGGATGCATTATGTTAATACGATCCCAAAGATGCTTGGATTTTAAAAATCAGGATGTTGTAGATACACAAAGGACTATTTTTTTTGGAAAGCAAATAAAACACACAACTTTAATACACATTTTTTATTATTTAAATTTAAACTCAGAAAAAAAGCAGTTATGTTTAAAAATATAATTTATTTCATTACAGTGATAAATATATTATATTAATAAATAAACCAACAACAGACTCCAAAAGAAGATTCTTATCTTGAATGTGTGTGTAAAAAATGCTTACATGCCATAATAATAATAAGTGACAAAATTAATATAAATGTTTTTTTTTTTAAGTTCTAAAGTAACTTGTCTCAACCTATCTATGATAGATAGACAGATAACTTGTTTTATTCCAAAATAAATAATTATAAAGACGAATTTATTTTGTTTTTAAACCACGTCAAGAGTATGTTAACCCAACCAAAGCCCGCTCCCATCATACAGATCAAGTGTATATCGACAGTATTCGACAGAAGCTGAAATGAGCCAGATGATGAGTAACATTAATAAAAAAATCAAACAGTGTAAAATATTATAGAATTATTTTCTTTACTTTAGTAGAATATTAATAAATGTCTTTTATATGTCTTTAAATGTCTTTCATAATTGTTATGTATATATTGTTATTTATATATGTAAGTTATTCAGAGAACAGGTGTATACAAATTAGGAAGTGTAATGAAATGCATTAGATGAAAACCACAAACTATCAATACTGTACAATAATTCCTATGCATAAATTCATAGGTATAGCGTCACACCACTAAGAACAAAATTTTGTTAAGCAGCAAGCTCGGCAGCAACACGCAACACAATTTAAGGAGTAAGTTACATACATCCGACATACTTATTGTACTTAGTAGTACCAAAGACAATTATACTACGAATAGACAATTCATCTAATGTAAAATAAAACGCCCCCAAAAAGGATCCCAACTGCAAGCGAGTTGGGATCCATCGAGGATTTCCAAGCGACTCGACTAGACCGATGAGCGATGTTGCCAGCGTGCCCTTTCCAGCGTGTCCTCGAGTTCCCGGCTCGACAACAAAACGGAGCGTGCCATCGCGTACGTAATCTTGTCGCATCTACATTGCTTGAGTATGCAGTATGCAGCCATTGTATTCGGCTCGGCGTCGATAAGTCTGTAATCACAATCACCTGATTGATCCCTGGACCTTTTGACGTTTGAAAATTATTTTTTCATAAATTAATAACATCTATTTAAATATAGTAAAATGTCAGGAAATGTTTGTCAATATTTTGACTGCCGTGCGACAAGAAGGCAAGACAAAATTAAGATGTTTAAATTTCCTTACAAAAATGAGGAATTATGTAACCTTTGAATAGTAAATTCCGGTAAGTTTAAAAGTTTACAACAAAGTACCACAATGGTAGGTGTTAGTGCATCTAGTTTAAAAGCGTCCATCGGTATACTCAGCCCATACGTCTGGATGCGGAGAGGCATATTAGGTAGTTCATATTTTTTCGTTGCTTATCTTGAGTTGTATTTTCTATCATGGGGTGTCTAGAAAGAGGGGTAATTACCTCCCTCCACTTGAGTAAGCCGATTAATGCTAAACTACTTTTTTGCACATTCAAGTAGCTATTTCATTGAGTAAAACAAAATGTGATCATGAATTTCGTAAAATCCTTTATTCATTTATGAAACATTATAACATTTTTTAATTAAACATTTTTTGCGAGGTAATTATAAAAGTAAAATGTGAGATGGTTGTTCGAACATCGCGCAAAGTGACCTGAAGCATGTTGAAGTTCAAAAAGTTCATTATTGTATTGTAATTTTTGAATCTGTATTAACTGAATTTTCCGGCTGCTTGTTCTTTCTGACTTGTACAGGGTGTTTCAAATTAGATGATCATTGTTGAAATTTCGGAACCGACAAGAGATAGAAGGGGACTTTATGTCGTGGAGAAAAGTCCGGGTCGTTCCGGTGAAATCTGAAAAAATCGAAATTAAATGTTTTTGTTTCTATTTTTCTTAACTGTATAGAGAGATGATGAAATATTAAAAATACCTCTTCATTGTAATTTTGTCCCTCTGCAAGGTGGCGTTGTCAGAATTGCAATCCGACATTTCGTCTTTTGGGCCAATCATCAACTTCCGTAATTCAAATCGTGACATTGATTATTTTTGAAACGTATCACGTTTTTGTGAATTGGAAAAAGGGAATTTTTTTTCTTTATTATAACCTTTTTATAGTAATATCTACGAAGTAATAAACAGCAAGTAATGACCAACTTAATTATGTTTTCCTTTCTTCTACTGATTATTATTACTGTTAATATTGAATACATGTATTGCGTTATGTATCATTGCAATCAAAACGAAAGAAGCTTCTAAAAATAGAAAAAGAAATTCAGGTGTCATCAAGATTTGAATTAAGAAAGTTAATGATGAGGTCCGAAAGACGAAATGAACGGATTGAAATTCTGACAACGCCATCATGTAAAGGAAAAAACTGCAATGAATTATTATTTATTTTCTTATTTATTTATATCTCTATTATTTATCTCTCTAAATAAAGCAAAAAAAAAAATAAAAAATTAAAATGTTTAATTTCGTTTTTTTCTCGGATTTCATCCGAACGACTCGGGATTTTTTAAATTTTTCTATATCTTCCTATGCTTTAAAATACAAAACTTCAACGAATTTATAGTACCCCTTTATCCCTTACCGTGAAATCGCAATGATGAGCATCTAATTTGGAACACCCAGTACACGTCAGCAGAAGCGGCAATCAAACAGCAAGAATGTTTTAATTTTCAAATATTTGTTTTTAGGAAATTTGAGCTTAACAGGATTAAATCCTAGCGATTTAAAAAATAAATTGATCTGTGAGAAGCACTTTAGGGAAGACAATTTTTGGACACTAAAACGGCATCGACTAAAAAGCGTGCAGTTCCAGAAAGATATTTTGACAATAGTGAATGTGTTAAAGTTCAAACACCAGTTAAGACATACTCTGAAAGGAATCATCATCTCCTTTGTGCAACACTTGACTCAATGTCTACGCCGATAAAGAAAATGAAGTTTGATGAAGTTTTAAAAAATAAAGAATCTAAACTCGTAGACGGTATATTGCAGCTTCCTGATAGAGCAATTACACCTCGCAAAATTAAATTGAAGCAGCGAATACGCCTGTAAGCATCAAAACTCAAGTAATATAAAAAGCGGACAAGCGCATTAAAACAAAAAACACAACAAAATATAGGGATTTTACACATATTACCACTCTTATCTTGCCTATCAAATGTGGCTAAAACTTTTGTATTAATGCAGATAAGAGGCAAATCAAAAAAGCACTGGAACTTAAAAGAAAGGGAATTCTGTATATCATTATATTACAAATCTCCATCTACGTATTATTTTTTGCGAAGGCAAGGAATAATATTGCCTTCATTATCGAGTATTAGAAGATGGGTAAGCCGAAATTTATTTAAAACTGGGTTCGATGAGGGTATAAAAAATATTTTAAAATTGAAATATAAGACAAGACTCAAGACTCAAAACGAAAGAAAAAGTGTAATGGCGTTTGATGAAATTAGTATAAAATCATTTTTAGAATACAACAGAAAATTAGATTTAATTGAGGGATTTGAAGACTTGGGTCCTTTAGGCCGAACGAAAAGAAAAGCGACACATGCTGTGGTTTTTCATTACGGGGTCTTTATAAAAATTGGAAACTTCCCATTTCATATTTTTTTTCTCAAGGTCCTATATATCAAGAAAATTTAAAACAACGGATTTTATATAATTTAGAAAATATTAAGGAAATAGGTTTTGATCCTAGAGTCATGGTATGTGATCAGGGTACTAATAATAGAAGTGCACTAAAGCTTCTAGGAATTACAAAAAACAGTCCTTTCTTTTACTTCAAGAATACAAAAATTTTTGGTATATTTGATGTGCCCCACTTATTTAAGAGTGTTCGAAATAATTTAATGACTGGACTATTTAAATTTGAAAAACGAATTTTTAACTTCAATATTATCAAGCAAAGGTATGAAATCAATAAGGCATCTTCATCTGCAAGAGCAAAATTAAGTGAGAAGCACCTAAATCCGAACTCTTTTGAGAAAATGTCCTGCAAACTTGCTTTACAAATCTTCTCACGAGCAATGGCAGCGGTTATTCGATCTTGTGCACAAAATAGACAAATCGACAAGACAGAAGGACTTAACACTGCTGATTTCATTTTAACAATGAATAACCTTTTCGATGCTTTGAACAGTGAGCGTTTGTATGACAAAAATCCATTTCGTTGTGGACTCAGTGATAAAAATCTTCAGGTTTTAGAAATTCTCCATAAAGGTAAAAATATATTTAACTTTATAACTAAAATAGCTGGACGAGAATCTAGGCCACCATGCTTCGACGGAATGGTACAAACTATTAACGGGATTCTTGATTTATTCGAGGAAGAAAAAAACGTTAGCTGCTTCATCCTCACTAAAAGATTAAACCAAGACATCTTGGAAAAATTTTTCTCAAAAATCAGACAGCATGGAGAATGGAATTTGAACCATTCGGCAAGAGTTTTTCGTATGTCGTTTAGAGTCCAAACAATTACTGGACTTATTACACCATCAAAAGCATCGAACTGTGAACATAACAACGATCAGCAAATAATACTGTCCGAATTGCTAAAATCTAAAATAGTTGAAACAATAGATTTTACTGATAATAAAAACACTTCTGAAGGAGAATGAAGAAGGCATTGAAAAAAGCGAGAAAAAACTCCTGAAGATAAAGTGCAATCTATATTAGGAATCAGTTCATTAGAAGAGTGTGCCGTGAATTATTATGCGGGATATCTCCTTAAAAAAGCTAGGGATAAATTCCAATGCACGGGTTGTAAAATTTTAGCACATAATAATGTAACTGAAATTAGTTTGAACGATCCCAAGCAAATATTTATTTTGCAAAAAAATATGATGTGAAAAGTGGCTTATCTTTAATTGTCCCTTCAGAAGAAACTGCTCAAGTAGTCCAGCGTTCCTACCTGCTCTTTAGGAAATATTTTGATATCCTTAAAGATCGGGAATTCGTAGGGTTGAAACTAAAAAATAAGCTTTTGAGTCGCAACGCTCGCTGGTTAAGCAACAAAAATAATAAATGCTACGAGCACAAAGTCTTCCTTATTGAACATTTGGTAACCACAAATTTATTTAAATTTTGTAAGTGGCATGGGACTATCAAAAATTCGTATAGCAAAAACCAAAACGTGAAAAATCTAAAAAACCAATAACTTAAGTAACTATGTATATGGGCCTTAATTTTATACTGAATTAATAACCTTGTCGATTTTTTGTATATATTTTTACGTGGCCATGTATAGTAGTCGTATGCATTAATCCGTTTGGACAAAAATTTTTGTTTGTAAACTGTGCTGATGACCTGTCATGTGGTAATTGTTTACCTAACAATAAGAAACTGTAGAAACTGTTAGACGTTTTCAAAAACTTAAACCTACCGGAAGACCAAGAATCACCTCTAATGAACAGAACAATACGCTAATTGCAAGAACATCCATTTAGTACAGGAAAAAGGTTGTTGAAACGACTAATTTTCCTGCACCTCGAAGTACCGCTTATTGCAGGATAGAAAAATGTTCCCTTAGACAATCATGTAGCAGCAAGAAAAATTAAGCTGATTGATCACAAACAAGGAACAATTATTTTTGCGCTAAATAATTTGCTGAGAGAGAATTGGAATATCTAAGTCTGTCTTTAGGGATGAAAAGGTTTTTCAGTCAATCTGTAATGGATAATTTAGAGTATATTTATTTATAATAGACCTGGACATTTTTCTATTAATTCATGGCCATGGCTTAGCATTGAAGAACTTGGGATGTGGTGCAGTATTAATGAAAGACTTAGTGTTAGAGTACATCGTAATATTTTAGAAAATGTTATGCTACCCAGCGAAATGGAACATTTCCCCAAAATATTATTATTTATCCGCGAGACAATTATTGTCCTACACATAATGCTGGTATTCTTACTGCATGGTTTGCAAATAAATAACAATATTGAAATTTTATATTGGATTGAATGGATTGAAAAATTTCCGGATATCAATGTTTTATAAAACGTTTGGAGCCTGGTTGTGAAAAAAATACATAAATTAAATTTTCATCCAGACGGCAAGGATGATTTGGAAACTGGAATAAGTGGAATATATGGCATGATTTAAGCCAAGATCTTGACCTTTACCTTTTTAGAAATTTATATCAGAATCAACGAAGTTTTGGTCAGAAATGGAGCTACTAAATATTAAAATGTTATTGTATTATCATATTTTTTTTCCTCGCTTGTTAACTTTAATGAATTATATCAGTAATAAAAATATGTGACTGATTTAATTTTTGCTAATAATTAAATGTTGTCGTTTACGATAACACACTTGCAAAAAGCTGTTAAAATAACATACCTGTTCTATTACATTCTACAGCGTATTTACGAATTTTTGAGGGGTAACAGGTAGGCGAACACAGGCCAAATCTTGTACAATGGATTAATGCACACGACACTACATTAGTTATATTTTGATATCCACCCACAGACTTTATTCTGAGTTATCTTAAAGGTTACATTTAAAAAAATTACAAAAAAACCGCCAGGATGTCCTGTCACATAAAATGAATATCAGGATCTGAGTTATTTCAAACCTTGAAGTTCTAGTATTTTTGAGATAACCATATAAAATATGTCGTTGTTTTCTTCAGAAATAAAAAAAAATCTATCCAACTAAGATAAAACAAAAGATTTGGCTCAATCATCGTAATTTTAGCTAAATAGGGATTTCACTTTTCACGTCCATTTTCAATTTAAAGGGACGAGATAATTAAAAGTACTTTGCCAACATCAAACAACAAACGCCGGCTGTTCCCTCTTTATAAATATTTCTATTTTTTTGTTATAGTATCATGGCTCAGTCATCTTAAATAGATAACTTATTATGGATCAAAACTATTTTCCCTACTTGCTCAATACTCCAGCAGAAAAATCGTCATCGGTTTGGCTATTTAAACTCACCCTGTCAATCAAGGCATGTCTTTTAATTAAGATAAATAGGGATCTGCTTTCACGTGATCACTCCGTATACATGCCAACCTAATATTGAAAACCGATCATGTTTTAAATTTTTAGATTCTAGTGTAAATATTAGAGAACCTTCTGAAGAAAAGTTTCAACTGTACTTTTTTTTCGCCATTTTGCAATGTTAGTCAGACCGCGCGGAACATTTGGAATTTTTTAAAATTGAAATTGGAAAAAAATTATGTAAACAAGGTCATAATATACTTACCCAGTTTCTTCATTATTTACATCTTATATTTATTTTGACATGAAATATGAAATGCATTTTTTCGGGTTGTAATTGCTTATTCACTTTCTTATTACTATAATATGTGCATGCTTTATCTCTTAGAATTCTACATTACTAGTTGCAAAGTATATTAAATTTGACATAGGATTCGAAAAAGTAAATAAGGCACGTGGGCATGCCCCTAGAAAACATGAGAATTTAAGAGGGAGACCACCCTGTCAAATTCGATAAACGGGCAATCGACTTACAACTACACCGCTCAATAAAAAAATATTATGAGCATTTGGGAATACATTAATTAATAATATTAATCTCTGGTGCGAAGTGCCTGAAATTACTTTTTTAATTTTTATTGTTTTTCAGAAATAAGAATACCTATGCACCAAAGATTAATAGATAAAAATGTAGTCGCAAATTTTCATATTTTTTGTTGAGCGGCTTGATTGTAATTCGATTCTTCGTTTATCGCATTTGACCAGGTGAGCCTCCCTCTTAAGTCTGATTTTTTAAATGGTAACGCTCCATTGTTTTTTAATATTGTTTTTGAAACATACTGTATTATTTTTGCTTTTAAGTCTTTTGGATGTACCTCAAAACAGCTGAGATAGGTAGGGGTGTAATCACCTTCATATTTATGATAAGCAATACGAAATGACATGGCTGTGAAACATCTTGCTTATTAATGCTTATAGCAGGACGTGACGTTTTTTGAAAGTTGCTCATGTTTGAAAATTTAGCTGCAGAATGTTTTATAATTTTATGTATTTATTTAAATGTGATATACATTATCAGATTGATTTATTTATTAAAACTCAATATGTACGGTCATCCCAAACAAACTGAGGATTCTAGGTTATTATCAAAGACAATTATACTACGAATAATTGTCTTTGTTATTATCTAATGAATTAAATATGAGAAAGAATTGAGTGTTAGACATACCTTAATAATATTATGACAAACACATAAAATCTTTCTCAATGAAAAATTTTGACATATTTATGTACAAAATGATATTTCAAATGCAATCTTTAGTTTCCTTATTAAAAAATGTATTGAAGTATGAACAAGAAAATTTGAAGCAGCATTTCTTCTGGATAGCCTTTATCGTCGCTCGGTCTTACTTTCTATGTCCGAATCTAATTAAAACATGTTGCAATTTTTTTCCGCTAGAAGAACTGTATTTTGGATCTATTCCTTATAATTCGCAATGATTTTTCTTAATTCACTTTCCAAGAATCTTGTCATTGAAATTGATTTTTTATTTTTACCGAAGGATATGAAATATAGATATTTAAAAAAATAGACTAATGTCACCATATGATTCAACATGTAAGTGATATATTTTAAAATACCCGAAAAAATAGATCTTAATCCACACCTATATTTTTCAAGACGACCCCGAATGTCCTAATTTTTTTTGTGACCATCATAAATACATTTACCTAAGGTAATACGAGTTTAAATATTTAATTGTTCCTGTATTTATTTTCAGTTTATTTCGCATTTTAGATATTGATAGTTATGCACCTTTGCGTGCAGCATAATTTTTGTTCAATTTAGTTTATCCATAAAAAAA
>MU183740.1:0-172658 GCA_016904865.1 Pissodes strobi
GGTTGAAATCACCAGCTAAAAAATAAATGAAATATTATCAACTAAATCATTTAAAATTACATCCAACTTAGCAATTAAAATTTGTGGATTTTCAGTCCGGTAGATACACATGATTACAATTTTCTTTCTGCCAACTTGCACGTATGCAGCGGAACATTCGAAGATGAACTTTTCTTATAAGCTTGAGATATCAGTTCTAGGCTTGGGATTGTGCTTGTCATTGATATATATTGCACTGCCACCATGTTCATTTGGAGCCCTACAATAAGATGATGCCAGCTTAAAATTCATGATATTGTAGTTTCTTAATTGTTCTTGTGTCTTCCAGTGCTCGGTTATACAAAGAGCAAGACAATCATCATGTTCATTTACAATAGAATTAATGGCATCTATACTCGTTCCTAATGACTGCATGTTTAAGTGGATGATGGATCATTTTCTTTGATTGGAAACTTTCTGACACTGGAGTGCCTTTGGAGATTCTGAAAATGGTTAAATATAACACCATTTGGCCATAATTCTTCCTTCATTAAGTCAGGTTTCTTTACATCAGGTAGTGTAAGCTTGAAAGAACTCCTGTACTTATCGTTTTTGGTTTTAATTTTTTCGCAACTCACCTCATGATCTAGTTGATGCTGCTTTAGGAAATTAAGTATTTCCTGGGCTTCGGTTTTGGGATCCAAGCCGGATAGGAAGATCGCTGACTGCCTTTGAGCCACAGCGAGAGTAGCTGTGGGATTTTCATTGATCCTTCGTAGCTGGTCGGGTCTTTTGGAACCCCTTTTGTTTTCGACAACCTTCCACTCATTTGATGCTGGCGTTCCCCAAGGTTCAGTTTTGGACGCTCTTCTCTTCCTCTTGTATATAAATGATTTAAACCTTGTAGATATTAAAGGACTCTTAACTATTTTTGCAGATGATACAACAATCTTATGGCATCACAAGGATGAACATACTTTCAAGGAAATTGTGCAAAATGATATACAGCTGATTAAAAAATGGTGTGATGCAAATTATCTGTGCCTTAATATTGACAAGACTAAAGTACTAGGCTTTAAGATGGATTTTGATGATCTTAATCTAGATAAACAACAAATTGAACAAAGGCAAAATGTAAAATTTCTTGGAATGTTCATTGATAACCAATTAAAATTTACAGAACATGTTATAAATTTAAATAAAAAAATCTCAAGAAGTGGTTATGCTATAAGGAAGACATATTTTGACCTGGGATCTATAATGGCTAGAAAGGTATATTTTGCCCTAGTAAAATCACATCTGCGCTATGAAATTGCCTTTTGGGGAAATTGCTGCCAGCATCTACTTCAATCAGTTTTTATCATACAAAAGCGGTGCTTGAGATCAAAGCTAAGGACACACTGTAAACCACTATTTCAAAGAGAAAATTTTTTAACAGTAGTATCTCTATTTATACTTGAAACTGTGTGTATTATATTTAAAAAATACAGGAGTAATGCAGGTTTACATGAATATGCAACTAGAAATAGTTCAAATATTCCTCTGCCCATTCCCAAATTTGCACTGACAACTCTGTAATTTATCGAGGTATTAAAATATACAACCATATAAAAGCAATTGATGATCTTAATAGATTTAGAATTATGGCTACGGATACGCTGGTTAATAAGGCCTATTATCATCTGGATGAATATTTTGATGACAGATAAATCTATGGTTGTGATTATATGTGTGAGGATATGTATATGTATGTATATGTTATTTTACCTTAAACTATTGTAATAACTTGATGTGATTTTATTTTATTTTGTTTAATTTATTGTTTGACTGTAAGTTTTAGTAATTTTTATTATTAGGTGACCAATGTAATAATTAGGAAATGTATATGTTTTTTGTTTATTGTAAATACTGAGGTTTACACCTAATACTGCTTTGTCAATGAAAATTTGATCTTTTCGGAAAATAAAGCTTATTTTGATTGATTGATTGATTGATTGATTGATTAAACGAATTGAGCTCAAGTCCATTCCGATATCAAGGCGACAAATTAAATTTGTAAATTTTAGTTGTGTAAAATAACGTACTGCCATAAGCTTTACAACCAAATACAGTAAAAATTAATTCAATCAGCTATTCAGACAGTAGCTAAATGAATTCTCTTACTAAAGATAAAATTAAGTATCTCGTTTAAAGGTAAGCTCGATAAGCAAGATAGCTAGATCAATAAATGAAACGATAATATAAACGATAGCCATCAAACGTCTTCTTCTTCTTCGCAATGTGCCCTATCCTCAGTGGACGTCGGCGATCAGTCTGACCCATCTCATTCTATTCACAGCAGATCGAAATAATTCTATTGATGTCAGACCTGTCCATTGTCGCAAGTTTCTTAGCCATGATTCGACGCGATCTTTTTCGATCGAATTTACCCTGCATTATAAGTTGAAGCAGCTTGTACTTCGTGTTGTTCCGCATTCCGTTTTCAGCAGTTCTTTGTGTTTTCGCATGCACAACAATATAGCCTCGTTGGTCACATGATGAGCCCATAACTCCCAAAATACGGCGATAGCACCACATCTTCAAAGCTTCAATCCGCTTACAAGTAGCTTCGGGATCTTCCATGCCTCTACGCCATATAGAAGCACTGAAAACACACAGCATCTCACGATTCGTATCCGAAGATGAATACTCAGGTTCATGCTACAGAGAACCTCTTTCATACGGTTGAAGGATGATCGTGCTTTTTTAATCCTAGCTTTGATTTCGTAAAAATGGTTTCATTTCTCAGTCAGACTTGCTCTTAAGTATGTTATTGTTGGCACTCTTTGTAGTAGGGATCAATTCACGAAGAATTAAGCATTGATGTCGTTTTTACTGACTATCATAAATTTAGTTTTTTATATATTCAACCGCATGTTAAATTCTTGACATATGTCGACCACTCTATCGATCAGTCTTTGAAATCCTTAAGCGCTGTCAGCAATCAATACGGTGTCATCCACATATCTCAAATTATTGACATTTTCTCAATTTATCAAGATGCCATGCTGTTCATCTTCCAGTGCCTCTCTGAAAAGTGTTTCTGAATATACATTAAACAATAGAGGAGACAGTACACAGGCTTGTCTGACACCCTGCTTCACGGAAAATTCCGTCGACGATGCATCATCCACTCGAACACACGCTGTTTGCTGCCAATACAATTTTGCTATAATATACGGATATCTCTATCATCAAGTCCTGACTGATTTAGAATTTGGATTAGCTTATCATGGTTAACTCTATCGAACGCTTTCCCAAATCAATGAAACAAGTGAAGACATCGCAATTTACGTCTCTGGCCCTTTGAATTAAAACATTTAAACTAAACAGTGCCTCTTGAGTACCTAAGCCATCTCTAAATACGAATTGCGTGTCGTTTATACCTGCCTCCAGCTTCCGATATATGCGTTCGTGAATAACCTTAAGGAAACCCTTCAAGAAATGGCTCATTAGGCAAATAGTCCTGTAATCTTCGCATGTTTGGGCTGTAGGCTTTTTAGGAATTGGTATAAATGCCGACAGTAGCCAGTCCTTAGGAATATCTCCGGTTTCATAAATTTGGTTAAATAGATCCGTGATAATGTCCAGATACACTTCATCAATTAAGTTTAAGAAGGTCTCCAAGAACTTCATCTGGACCTGGTGCTTTGTTGTTCTGCAGTCTTCTTATTTCTTTAAGAACTTCCCAACGGGTAATGGGAGGTTCTGCTGTTATTGGAGTTTTCGTGATAACTGATGTTCGATTTTCATCGTCGTAAAGAGTATGTATGTATTGACGCCATCTATTTATTTTATCATTTACGTCTATTTTTGCATATTTAGGGGGTATTTGGTAATCACAAAAATTTTTAATTTGTAGGTATGTATTATTAACAAAATGAACACCTCAGATAATTTACAATACTAACAGGCGCAGATTAAGTTGATATCTCAAATTAAAAAAAAATCCTATGATAATTTTGTCAATAACGCCTACAGATTAAAAATATCTTGTGATGGATTTTACCAAATTACCACCTAAATATGCCAAAAAATTGATGAAAACTACAGGTCCATATTTTAAAAAAATGACTTGATGATAGTTCTGAGAAATCGAAACGTTGATTTAGAAATCTGATAACATATTGTAGACCATTAAAAAGTACCTCTAGAAAGTGCGAATATTTCTTAATATTTCCAAAAATAACGTCACAAAAAATTTAAAACAAAAATCGAAAATTTAGAGATCTCAAGCTTCAAAATGTCAAAATACTGGACACTAAATTGCGCCAATTTAAACTTTGCTATATCTCTTACCGTTACTAGATCCCAATAGTGAGAAGCGAATTTGTTTCACCCTGTATACGGTAGTTAAGGCAAATGAGCGATAGTCATTTGATTATATATTAATTAATTAAAATGACATATAACGATAAGCTATATACGGTAATTAAGGCAAATGACCGACAGCCATTTGATTGTTAATTAAAATGATACGTAACAGTAAGAAATACACGGTAATTTAGGCAAACTACCTACAGTCGCCTAGCCATAAATGCATTAATCAAAAGAATATTTAACGGTAAGATATATACGGTAATTTGTAGATATTGTCGCTTCTTGCGTAGTACGTCCTCTCCATGTGATTGCGTCATCCTGACAAAAAAAAGGCCTCGGTACGTCTAACTGACGGCAGTATTAGCTAGGTCAGCGTGAAATTCTATCTCACAGAAGGAATTCTATCCCATAGAAGGCTCTTTAAAAAAAGGAGTCGCCACATTAGTTCATATAGACGATATGGCCGATAATATTGAAAAATATAGATTCTACTTAATTTGCTTAATACCGCAATGACACAATCAGGCGATAGTTAGACTTGAGGGTCAAAAATAGCAATGCTAAATTCCGATACGCGAAACGACCTGCTCTCCTTAAGTGTTCAGGCGAGAAGGGCTATCAACTTTCTCAAAAAAGAATATATACCACATCTGTCAAGTGTCAAGTGGCGCTCCAAACGGATATACCTGTCGAGCAGATGGTACTCCGGAAGTAAGGTCGCGAGAAGTAAGGTAGCGAGGGTATCGATATCCCAAATGGCCCAGTAAAAGGAGAAAATAGCAATACTGTATTTAATTACATTTACAACGTTACAAATTCCAAGTCCTACTTGGGAGCAATTATTAAGAGCAAAGTGGAATTAAACGAATTCAAATTCCAAAATGAGAATATAGGTTATCGATTAAAATTTGTAACGTTGCCATTAAGTGTCACCAAACGAGCAAAAGTGTTTGAGATATAGAAAAAAAACACAAAACGCACTCTTTAGATTTTAAAGAAAACGGTTATAATATCACAGGCGTGTATCACTTTTCAATACGTATATTGAAAGGTACTAGTCAGCGAGAATATAATTATTGTCTTTGGTACTAGTCGTGTCATCCACATCTGTCAAATCAAATTTGCTGACAAATTGACAGCATCCTTCATATATTCAAATCGATTCCTGTGTAGATTACTTTTCAACACATGTGTTGAAACATTTTTCAACACCCGTGTGATATAAGACGCTTTCTAGTCAGGTTATCTATTTTTTTCTCATTTTCCTAAGTGATCGTAAGAAATAGTTATTTATGCAACAAGTGTGTAAAGTGATCCTTTTTTTATGAATAGGAATATTGTCGCATGATCCGTAGGCGAATGCGCCAATCCCATGAATAAAAAAGGGTACTTTACACATGAGTAGCATACGAAATTTTTTCTACTACCGAAAAATATATGAAAAACAGAACATATTATTAAATTACTTTACGCAATAGTGCGTAAAATAAACTATTTTACTCAGGAGTGCGTAAAATATATTATTGTACGCACTGCCCTAAATGTCAAAAATATGTCAGATTTACTTTACGCACTAGTGCGTAAAATAACTTACTTTATACGCACTGCACATTAAAAAGGCCTATTTTACGAATCTTAGAGAGTGCGTAAAGTGAGTATTTTAGGCACGGTAGTAGAAAAAATAATTTTCAGTCTAAACAGGGGTATTTATATGACGTGTCAGGAAATTTAAACGAATATCAAAAAGAAAAATGTATTATTTGTAATAATTTTATATAAAGACAAAATCGACCATTACTTAGGATATAATATAATAGAATAGAATAGAATGTTTATTTGTAAAACATATACATAAGTATATTTACACGTCATCAAGCAGTACAGTAAACATTACATGAATACATTAAAATAGAATTGTCAAAATTTACAGATAAAATTCCTTAAAACTAAATATACTGACTGTTAAAACTTATGATAAACAGGACAATACACAAATTCAAAATATCAACACACTACAGATAACAATCTTAAAAAAAAATGTCAGCACAACAAATTAAAATGAGAAAAAGAGGTTTTTTTCAGCTTTTTGGACCGTTTTATTAAATGATTGTCACTAAATGACCAACGTTTAGTGACAATCATTTAATAAACCGGTCCAAAAAGCTGAAAAAACCTCTTTTTCTAATTTATGCATTGGATGCGAAAAACTTCTACTAAAAATTAAAATTACTCCGAAAATACTCCTCAAATTAATAAAATGCACTTTGCACTAAGTAATATTTAATTTTTTGTTTGAACCGTTTTTCATGCAATAGTCTTATTTGTTTGGGAAGGGCATTAGAGAATTTAATTCCATGCCCTTGCAAGGCGATGCTGTAGAGGGACCAGATTGGCACTGTTTCTGGTTTGATAATTATGTATCTCCAAATGCGGCGTCATGATGTTCAGATTTTGTTTGATGTACATAAGACACAGGAGAATATAAACGCAGGGAAGAGTTAGTATCCGAAACCGGATGAAACTCTCCCGACAGTCATCCCGATATCCAAGCCTCGCAACAAGTCTAATGCATTTACGTTGCTGTTTAAATACTTTAATAGTGTGGGGAGAATGACCCTACTCCAAGATAGCATTAGACATGTTGTAGCCAAAAGGTACAATGCCCTAGACAGTCCCTTGCTCACATGCAATATGTGACCCTCCCAGGACAGATCTCTGGCGAGAGAGACTCCCAAGAAGGTAACCTTCCCCGAGCAGTTGGTCAGCAATTGGTGATTTCCGCATTCATACACAGGCTGTTCGCAAGAAACCAATCGTTGATAGTTGACAATGATTCTATGATACCAGAGTCATCAATCTCTGTAGGACGATATGTTCGGAAGACAGTGGTGTCATCTGCAAACATAATTATTTTGTTGTTGTTTAGATCCAGGTTTTCTAGATCGTTCACGTAGATCAAAGGAAGTATTGTCAAAATATTTCAAATATTATAATTTGTTTGCTGATTTAGTTTTATTTGCAGCTTTTTATTTTTTTAATAGATTGCAATTTTAAAACAAACGAGATTTAAATAATAATCGCATTAGACAAAAAAATTATGTGCCTCACCTTTATAAGCACACAACTGCAGTGAAACTTCTGAAAGAGACATTAGGAATGGAGTTTTTATTTTTTTAAGTTTTTTTTTCTCTCAACTTTTGCCCCGGTCCTTTTCTTTCAACTTTTTTTTCGCCGAAAACCGCGTTTCTCTAACTTTTTTTTATTATTATTTTTTTTCTTTATTTCGTTTATAATACTTTTATTAACGTTCACGTCACACAGGAGGATGCAGTGCACAGACATATACAATAAAAAATGGAAATGATAAACTATACAGAATAAAAGCAAGAAGATCGAGAATTAATTAGTAAATTTAACAAAAACAAGATGTAATATTAAAACTTATTAGCAGCTATTTGACATAACTGTATGCGCACTAATTGAAGCTAACCCAAAGCAACCCATAATATCTTTCGCATTTGTCATAATTTCACTTTATTTTGAGCTTTGTTCGGGGCCACAAACTTGGTATGCATTTTTGAAATTTATGCATTTATTGTCTGTATGCATATGTATTTTTTCTTTTTTTATTATTATTATTTTTTCTTAATTGGTTTTATAATACTTTTATTAACTCTCCGAACAATCTTTTTTATTATTTTTTTTTGTCTTATTTGGATTCATAATACTTTTATTAACCTCCCGTACATTTTTTTACGTTTTTTTAAATGTTTTCCCATTTTAAATTTTTTTTCCCATAAAGCATTTTATTCTCCTCATTTTTGCCATCCCCAACCTCGTAGCAAAACACGTTTCTCTATTTTTTTTTTGTTTAATAATTTTTTTTTTCTTATTACGTTATAATACTTTTATTAACTTTCCGATTTTTTTTTTTACGTTTTTTCCATTCTGTCTTCTGTCCCCATTTTTTCGAAAATTTTGGAGTATCCGTGGAGGTGGTGGGTAAAATTCTCCCCCCCCCCTCCCACCCACGGATGACCCCTTGAATTGAGGTTATCGTTTGTCAGATGTTCGATCCGAGGCTCCGTTGCAAAACCCAAAATCCCCCCCCCCCTCCCCTTAAATTAGCCCCACATGAGGCGCACCTGCCATAAAAATTTCGACCCCGTAGCTCTTTCCGTTCTCCGGAAATTGATTATTTGAATTTTATCTTCTCCCCCCTCTCCTGGCCGAAGGGGTGGGGGGTGGTACGGGGTCCAGTTTTCGTCCAGGATCCTCATTTTACCCCGCCTACATATCCTGAAAATTTCAACACTAGCTATACTGGCACATGCATAATTAAAGGGGCGTTTCACTTTGATAACCGTTTCAACTTTGATAAGCGTTTCACTTTGATAAGCGTTTCATTTTTTCTGACTTAATCCTCACTAAAGAAGTTTCACTTCAAAAAATATAATTTCCTCAAAATCAATGTTCGAAATATATTTTAGTGTTGATTTGTAGTTTTAACTTAATTCCTCACTTGTCGAGTAAGCTCCCATATTTTCTATCTGGCAAAGGTGGAAGTCCCCAATCCCCAATATTTGGAAACCTAGCGCTTATGATCACAAGCATGACGAAAATTACGTTATTTCCTAATAATTTAGCCTAATACTCGTATATAACGTAATATATATAGTCTTCGTTAAAATGAGTGAACTTTTTCTTGTTCATTATCCATAAAGGTCGCCTAAAAAACCGTTCAAAATCGGAAGTTTATAGACGCCTCGCTTGAAAGTGCTCTCCAGAGAATATATTGATAAAGCATTGTGAAAAGGTTAATTTCTTTATAATACCCGTTCTATTGTTTTCAGGACTTTAAGCCAGTGGCGTACCCCAAGGACCAATATGGGAAATTCTATACTGGAGACTCTTACATCGTTCTTAATGTAAGTATATATAATGCTTATGCATAATGTATTGTATTATCACTGTTGCATATGAGCAGCCTATTCTTGCGTTTGAAACAGCATTGAAAAGTACTCCATTACTTTATTTGAAATCCCAATGGGTACTCTTGTATACTGTTATAATAAATGTCATTAGGTACTAAAAGTCGTTTATTTTTTAGACCAAAATGAACAAGCGAGGCGAGAAATCTTGGGATATTCATTTTTGGCTCGGATCGGAGACTAGTCAGGTAAGTCCTAATCGATTATATGAAATGTGACTATTATAGACATTTTGTTCTACTTATAAGCGGTACCTAAAATTCGTCGTGCGAGTCCAAGAATAATAAACTAGAGAATCATGGCTACATCCAGGGTTGGTAGAGGATAGGTTACCCGATAGCTTCTCCGTTCTATTCGTGACGTCATCTGTTAAAAGCCCACATGCGAGAACATAAGGATAACACGGTTTTTGCCGATTTGCACGAAGTTTGGTAATTTTATAAGAGTGGATATTTCGCGGAGTTGAAAGGCGAGAGGATTTAAATGAAGATTTTCTTTTGAGTAGGAATTTATTCTTTCCTAAGAACATGTTTTCTGAAGGTTTATTCGATACGACTTCACTGGTAAACGATACATATTAATATACAAAGATTAAAATCAGACCTTGGCAAAAACAACCAGTTAATTCTCGATCAATCATCTCAAATTAATCAATTAATTTCTCAATTAAGTGAGCAATCCAAGCAACTCACGGAACAAAATATCTTAATTACTAATCTAACAAATAAATTAGCAGATGTGTCGAATCATCTTAATGTTCCACAGAACACATCACAAAACAATACACAAAATTCAGTGCCCCCCCCCCTCCCCCATAAGTGAAGAAAACAAAACCCACCCCAAGCCCTCAATCAGCCCCGAAAAATCCAGGTGTGGTGCCCATAATAATTGGATGCCCAGAACACTGGAATAAAATCTGTCAAGACGTAACGTTTTTAAAACTTGGTTTTGAAAACGTGAAGAAACAAAACTGGGCATTCAAATCACCCCTAAAACTCCAGCAGTCCATAGAGGCATCACTAAATATTTATTAGCAAAGAAATACCCTTTCCATTCTTACTTCCTTCCAGAAGACAGGCTCTTGAATTTCATAATCAAAGGCCTAGATAACAAAATGAACATCGAAGATATCAAAAATGACATTGAGGACAGGGGCTATTCCCCCAAGGAGATTTACTGGCTTAAGGTCGGTAGAAGACGTCAGTTTCTTGCCAACTCGGTCAAAGTACTTCTCCCCCAGTCCGACATCAAAATTCTGAAAGAAGATAGGATCAATTACATGCCCGTCACAGTCGAGCTTCAAAGAGGAAGCACCAATAAAATCCACACCCGGTGTCACAAATGTCAGCAGTTTGGACACACAATCTCAAACTGCTATGCCAAACCTGTGTGCCATAAGGTCCGCATTTCTACAAGGAATGCACGAAAACAACGGACACCCCAGCAAAGTGCTGCAATTGCGGGGGGGAAGCATCCCGCAAACTACTCAATGTGCACCAAAAACCCCAACTAAAAAAAACCACTACCACAAACACGGCCTGTAAACACAAACATAACACAACAAAACCTCAACAACCATAACAACAACAACAAGCACCCAAACCCACACAAACAGCACCTATAAACACAAACACAAACTCCCAAACGAGTGCAATGCCGCAAGCAAACGGTCTCATTGCTCTCCTAACTATGTCCGAACAAGACATAGTAGCAAAACTGAATCAAATTTCAGATATTATAAAAAAAATCCCACATTGAAATTATTCGCTAATTTCAATGGCTAATAAACCAAAACATCTATTTTTAGTCACTTGGAACGCGAATTCTCTTTACCCCAAAAGACATGAGTTCGCAGACTACCTGACTGAAAATAATATAGACATTGCACTCGTTCAGGAAACATTTATAGGCCCACACACAAGACTACACATCAAAAACTACACAATCTCCAGGAATGATAGGGCTGAGCGTATGGGAGGGCGGCACTGCCATTTTTGTAAAAAACAACATCACACACGACGCTATACAACCACCACAATCAGACATACTGGAGGTGACAAGCATCAAAGTCGGTCTAACTGATGAAGACATCGTCATCCACTCAGTATACAAGCCACCAACACTTAACTTACCACTAGACGAAACCACAAAACTCTTCAATTATACACTGCCAGTTCTTGCAGCAGGAGACTTTAACTGCAAACATAGATCTTGGAGATGCAGGGCTACTAATACAGGTGGCACTGCATTGTTATGAGCTTCGCAAGAGCTGCACTTCACAGTACACGCACCACTCGAACCCACTCACTTCCATCACGAATGCTCAGATATACTAGACATAGCACTAACTCAAAACATCGCACACAATATTGTGATTGACAACTTGGAGGATTTATCCTCATCAGATCATTCTCCTATTGCCATCACAATAAACAACATTCACGAACACAAACAAGCAAATATACAACACTTCATACACTGGAACATATTCAAAGAACACTTAATACAAAACATGCACAACTTACCATACATCGCCTCCAAAGCGGAACTAGATAACGAAGTTGCTAGATTCACTGAGGAGATACAAGCAGCCATAAACGCAGCCAAAAAAACGGTACACACAAAACAAAACAATCCATACTCACTCCCACAAAACATAAAAACAACATAAGGCTCCGAAACAGGCTAAAACGACGAGCCGGACTAACAAACAACCCAGACTTAAACACACAAGCAAACAGACTCACGAATACAATCAAAACAGACATAAAAACTCACAAAAACAACCCATCGACTGAATACATCACCACACTCAACCCGCAAAACAACTCTCTATTGAAAATCGCCAAATCGATGCAAGGTCGCAACAAAGTGACATCCTAATATCCATGGACTGAGAGGAATGGTGTATTCCAGCGAAGAGAAGGCCTTCGCAGACTCGCTGGAATCGCAATTCACCTTAGGCGATGGGGCCCAGGATATAGATCACGAGGCAGCCATAGAGAGAAACTACAGAGAAATACTAACATACGAAAACGAACACCAAGACGACGAAACACAACCAACCAACACCACAGAAATTGCGCAAATTATTGCGCAACTAAACCCGAAAAAAGCACCCGGTTACGACAACATACCAAACAGAGCACTAAAAAACTTACCAGAAACAGCCTTCCTCAAATTCACTTACATCATAAACACAATACTATCACTAAAACACTTTCCAAAATCTTGGAAAAAAGCAAAAATCATACTCATTCCAAAACCACACAAAAATTTGATCTTTCCTCAGAACTGGCGACCTATTAGCTTGCTCTCATCACTGAGCAAGCTGACGGAGAAGGTTATGCTGGAAAGATTAAACACTCACATAACACAAAACAATCTGATCCCAGATGAACAATTTGGGTTCAGAAAACAACACAACACCGAGCTCCAACTAGCCAGACTTGTTGAGGAGGCGACTAGAGGACTGCAAAGACGGGCATTGACCGGAGTTGTAGTCCTTGACGTCGAAAAGGCCTTCGATAAAGTTTGGCATGAGGGACTCATTCACAAACTAGACAGATTACACAAAATACCACCACCACTAACTCAACTTATTGCATCATTCCTCAAACACAGATCCTTCACTACACAAATAAACACAGCACTATCAACCACAAGGCGCATAGAGGCAGGGGTCCCCCAAGGCTCTCCTCTGTCGCCTACACTATACTCATTATACACAACAGACATACCTAGACACCCAAACACAAAACTCTCCATATACGCAGACGACACATGCATATTCTCAATAAACAACAATCGCATAAGACTCAAAAACCACATACAGCAACACTTAGACTCCATATACGAATGGGCAGAAACTTGGAATATTAAAATTAATGAAGATAAAACCCAGGCCATGCTCATAACAACTAAACGCAACAAACCAATTCCAAATTTAAATTTACAAAATTCAATAATAAGATGGTCTGATTCTCTTAAATATCTAGGGGTAACTCTAGACAGTAAACTCACTTTCCAGAAACATATTTAAGCAAAAGTAAACGAAGGCATTGCAGCCAAACAAGCTTTCTATCCATTCATAAACAGAAAAAGTAAAATGTCACTAAAGAACAAACTAATGCTCTATAATCAGGTAATAAAGCCCAAAATTCTATATGGAGCCATAGTGTAGACACATGCATGCAAAACAACAAAGAAAAAACAAAAAACATTCCAAAACAAAACACTCAGACAAATTGTGAACGCACCTTGGTACGTTCGCAATGCAGACATTCACAACGATCTCAAAATAGACACAATCAACAGCTGCTTGGCAGGCAAACACGCAATATTCTTAGAACAAGTACGCAATCATACAAATCCAATCATAAGAACACTATTCAGTAGAATCACACACCCAAACAGAACAGTACACAAAAGTCTACTACTCCCACCAGAACACTAAATCACACACACAATACACTAAGAAAAAATAAAAAAAAAACCAAAAAAATAATATCAATATCGATATCATTCTTATCTTAAACATTTTCAAAACTTCAAAAATTTTCAAAAATTTTTAAAAGGTTCGTTCTTTTCATAAAATCAAAAATTTCAAAACCAAAAATTTTCAAGAAATTTCAAACTGAAAATTTTTCAATATTACTCAACATTTATAAAATTTCAAAAATCACTATCATACAAGAATGATCTCAATAATAGCTGGGGACGAGAGCATCGCTGATGCCCTAGGCCGGGTTCCCGTCTAAAAACGGGGGTGTACAGTACTGTACAGGCATTAAGGGACTGCACGGGGTAGCTCGCCGTATGGGCTCCATGCGTAGAAGTAAGGTCAGGAGGTAACATCCCGTGTATCACGTGCAGTTCTTTCCTGGGGTGGCTGATTTGGACTTGCGGAGAAATCTGCAAAATCCAAATCTATCAGCCTCGCCTAGGTGTCTACAGCAATTCTCTCGTCTGCTCAAATCGCATAAAGCAAACAACACTCGTTCCATCACTAACGCTCCAATAAGGCGTACCTGCTTCCAACAACGCACGTCAAGATCTACAAACATATTCCACTAACTCAAGAAGACACAAGATCCACGACAGTGCAAGAGTGCCTAGTGCACTAGCACAATGAAAATCACAATGACTCGGCAAAAGTATTCTTAGCTGAATCTTCACTTGTAGCACGTCGTAATGTCCGAATGGGACTCGGGAAAATTTTAATATAAATTTAATTTTCACGTCTGTTATTATGGTCACAGAATTGACCAAACCGAAAATAGTGTCTGACAGTTTTAGAGACTCGTGGAAGTAATTAAGCACATTCATGTTGTCGCGTTGCCGTCGGCTCGAAAAATAACGTAAAGAAACGCTGTTTGAAATTCACTCCTCGAAGAAGAAGGTGGTCAACCGAAACGATTAAGGCCACAGAAACAGACAGTTAAGTCCTAGACAGTAAGTTTAATTTTAAAATCAGAATGCTTAGGGTGCTTGTATATTTGGTAACATTGGCTTGTATGTACAGGGTCATTTTTTATATTCCCCCCCCCCCCCCTAACTTTTTTGTGCCACTATGTAGAAAAAGGATGCAAATATAAAAGTTGTAGTGCTGGAGAAGTAGTAGAAAAAGTGCGAAAAACAAAAAATATATTTTTTTTTAAATAGGACACCCTGTATATTTCTTCTCAGGACGAAAGATCTTTATTCTCCGATTACCAAAAAAATATATAATTTGTCTACATTTGCTTAAGCCATTTCCGAGCTTTTTGCCTTTAAAAGTTGACAAAGCATGAATTCAAACCAATCGAAGTAGCCTGCTTACTCGCTATTGAAGAAAATATGGAATGTGTCAAAATAGCCGTGAATGACAGTGGCAAAAACAGCTGTTATGTCAAATTATTGGCTCTATTTTTTATGAAGGTTCCCTAACTGGCGAAAGATATTTACAATTTTTAAATCAAGAAACAGAGGTTCTCTTGGTATGCTTCCAATTCGCCAATATGCTCAAATAATAGGCGGGGAACCGTCCACTGGCCACCGAAAAGCCCAGATCTAACGCCTTTAGATGCGTTTTTGTGGGGATATTTAAAAACAAAGTTTATGCTCAGAGAAGTGCTATTATTGAAGAGCTCAGGGTGAGAATTTTATACTATATAAACGACCTTAACCAGAACAATCCAATTTTTATTACCCATGCAACAAATAAATTAGAAAGCGACATCCGAGATTGTATCAATAGTGGGCATATTCAACCATAATTGAAATACTGAAGTTTTTATTATCAAACATGTTAAGATACAAATGTGTATATAATAATAAAAAATGATTAAAACAATGATTTATTTTATTTAAATCAACTGTTAAAGTTAAATAGCTTAGAAATGGCTTAAACAAATGTAGACAAATTATTTATTTTTGTAATCGGAGAACAAAGATCTTTCGTCCTGAGGAGAAATATATAGGGTGTTCCATTTAAAAAAATATATATTTTTGTTTTTCACGCTTTTTGCAACACCCTGTATAGACAACTTCTTCTCAAGCACTGCAACTTTCCTATTTACATATTATTTCTACACAGTGGCACAAAAAAGTTATAGGGGGTGGGAAAATATAAAAAATGACCCTGTACTCGAGGATTTAATGATTGATTATCCTATTAAACAATTTAGTGCTAGCGTCACCCTGTAATTTTTATTTAGTAGCAAATGATATTCGAGTATTTTAATATGATTATCCCATTAAAACCATTCCATGCTAGCGTCACTCTGTATTTTATTTAGTAGAAATTGTAGAATTTGTTTTACCATAAGCCACGAATAAATTAAGCTTCATGAAGTGTATGATACGAAGTAAATCACTGCGGGTACGAATTAATGCTACTTGAATCTTCTTTTATTAATCCGTAATTGCTAAGGGCCTTTTACTTTGTTTGTGGAACGTCATTATATTATGTACTTTAAATCTACTAGATAGAAATATTAACTGTCCGCAATTAAGATTATTCAACCAGAAAAACGCCAAACATCCTGCCGCTGTGCTAAAATAAAACCTATTGTTCAAGTTAAAATTTATTGGTATAGTATTTAATTATCCGAGCGTGATTGTTCTGAATTACAATTTATTGCCTTGTTTTAGTTGTTTTGATTCTCCGAAAATACGTGTATAACTTAATCCCTCACCACAAATCTAAGGTGCAATCGATCGACACGAAAACATAATTCTTTACGACCTACTATAAAACTATATTTAGGATGGTTGATGTTTATCTAGGTAAAGTCATTCTATTGCCGAAACAAATCATCTATATGTACACTAACTAGTAAAATTAGAATTCTGCTAACAATAGGATATATCGCTCCAGAGCGAATTAATGAGTCGTAGATAACAGTAGCGTAACCTGTTGCATATCATACAAATAATATATAAATATATTATAAGCAATATATTGCGAATTTTGTATGTGAAAGGGAAATATAAATCTTTCATAAATCTATCCCACAACTGAATCGGTCATTTGAGAAACAAATTTGTGGAAAACTTAAAATAACTTTCTTGCAAAAAGCTGTTTTTGAGGTGATTTATTGAAGAATTGGATATTTCAAATATGGTAAAAGCACCCAGAAAAAAATTTTTAACTAAAAAAAAATTATGTTTGAATTTGGGAAACATACGGGGTTTCTCAAATGAACAGAAATTTTCATAATGATGAGGAAATAAATAAAAAAATAAGAATCTAAAAATGTTTTGTCGAGTGTATTATATTTGCTATTAATCTACAGAGTAACCCAGCGCCAGCGTGCCAATTCCCCATAAAATGTTTGTATATATTCGTCTTGAGGGATGTACTGCATTAAGCTCTTGACGTCATTGAGCTTTTTTTACATTGATGGAAACAAAGCTTTCATAAAGTGTCTCTTGGGATAGAGCAATCCGAGTTGACGCCAACAGTTTCAAAGAAAATGTGTGAAATCTTTATCCAACAATTAGTACGGCGGTTAGTCAGCGATATTGGGACCAACCTTGCATTTTTGAGTAGAGCATTGAGATTTGGCACAGTGGTAGAACATGCCCATACCTCACTTTTAAGAAGTGGAACCAAGTTTGCAACCACGGGAGAGCAGCGCTATGGCGGGCTGCATGCATACCTGCCAAAGACAAATTTGAGAACATCGCTAAACGAGCACACCCGACCATTTCTATGGGTGAATATCACTCACAAATATCACAGTAGGTGTTCTGGAACGTAACTGAACCATGTACCAGCCGCGTGGTGGCTGGTTGCCTACCCTCTAGGCGCAGAAACTAATAAAATCGATTTTGTAGAGCTAAGCTATTGTAAGCTTGGGTCCTTAATAAAACTCTTAAAATTCTTATTTCAGTACCCTTTTTTAATGTCAACAGAACTGATAATGACTGACGTCTCGAATGCCACTTTGACTTTTCTAACCTTGTTTGTTGTTGTTCCGAGGGCGGGTTGTGCCTTAGCGTTTAGAATCAATTATTATAACAATGTTTTCAATTAAGTTTAGTTTAGTTTAAGTTTAGTTTAGGATAAGTATTAGATTTGCGAGGGTTCGATTCGCAATCCAATTAGAAGTAATGGAACTGCTTTTCCCAAATTTACTTTTTTTTGTCGAAGGACCAGATGTAATAATAGGCTAAAATTCGCTTTTACCTATTTAATTTATTACACCAAAAATATGTGATTAAAAGTACATACTAGGACAAGACATTGTACATGTTCTTTCTATATATACTAAACAGGAACAATTTACACAGTTGTGTGAAAGATAAGTTCTAATTGTTGGAAGGAAAATCTTGGCTTTATTGGAGAATTAATCTCACATGAATTGTGTTCATGGAACAGGAGATATATAATATTGAATTGTCTAAGCCGAAAGACTTATGAACAAGAAATTGGCTCTAAGCCGAGGGTAAATAGGAATGGCTGATCCGAAATGGTAAATATACCGAAAAATTAGCATTAAGCTGAACGTAATTAGAACTGGCACAGCCAAAATGGTAAATAGGCCTTAGCCGAACGTAAGTTGAGGGACGATAGCCTCGAGAACACAGCGAGTCTCTTGAAGGTAACTTAAAGACTAAATTTTGTTAAGGGATGACTGAGGTCAGTGTCGCGATCGCTGAGCGTATGTATTGAGTGGGGTAAACGCTTGCTGTAATTGGATCCTTCTAGAGACCATGTTTGCAAGTAGGTCGTTCTAAACAATCCGTTACTAGATTATTAGAGCGGAAAGGGTGAATTTCGGTTAACAGATCGGTGAGTATTGATCGAGACTCGATCGAAAACTGACAAAGGTTTTTATGCAAGTTATATTTTCTTGGATTTTTGACAGATTTGGTATCATAAATCCTGCATTAAAAGTCATAGATTTAAATGTCTTTGATGAAGAGCAGCAGAATAAAAAGCGAAGTAGAGACGTTATTAGAAATCCTAGCAAGGAGATTACCTCATCGATCCATCACTATACAAGCCAGCAAAGATAGATCCAGGAATCGCTACCCTGTTTAGGAATCTAAAAGTTTACCAGAGACTAGGGAATATTCCCCGTAATGCCAACGTGGATGCGTTAGATGCGGGCCTTCGCATTGAGCGTAATTTAAGAACCAATAACCCAAAATGTCACAAGAGCTGCTCCGTACCTTGCGATTCAGCCAAGTTCGCTAGAACTTAGAGAAATATGTAGATTGGTTGTCAAGAAAATATCGAGCCATTCGTCAGGTTAGCTACATGGGGAAGTCTCGAAGAGGTGAAATCAGCTAATGACAAAATAGAGTGCATTTTCTATGGTAAGCACGGGCCAAGAGTCAATCCAACTCATAGATTGACTTCCACAGAAACTAGAAATGCGATAGAAGCTGCTGCAATCAAGAAACTAGACCGTAAAATTTTAGTCGCACTCCGGGGTTGGCAGGGTGAGCTCGGTATGGTACCACAACAACTGTCGGACAAAGTATGTGCGAGACTTAAAAACTCAAGTCTAGGTAAGAAATCGGAGCAGTTAGCTAAAGCACGTGACGTTGCACTTGAACAAGTGATCAAGTAAATAAAACTGAAAAGGAATGCAGTGAAGATGCACTTGTATTTCTGTTGGCTGATCTTGCTCGCAGTCATGCGGACAAACTACTTAAGAGAGAACGAGTAACGGCTTTGTAAACTCCAGCGACTTTAAGGAAATGCTGCTTAATTCTGAGGGTTTCTTAAGACCAGCAGAACGCCAGACAAGCGATCTCCCAGTACGGAACCAGCCCTCACCATCAGTGTGCGGCTGGAAGGCCAGCCCGGAACGATGGAGGCTGCTCTATAGAACTAAGCCTACAACACAAGAGGCTTGTAAAGAAACGCTGGTGTGATGTAAATAATATAAAAATAAACGCGCTGGGAAATGCAACTGCGCTAAATCTAAAGTCCTTTGCTATGAGTTTTGTTGTTGCCCATGCCTTAAGAACCGTGATTAATACCAAAAAAAGTGCCTAAGTCTGATATTTATGACTTAAATTTGTAATGTAATAGATTTAGCATTATACGTCGAGTACAATTAATATCCATCAATAACGATATGGAATTAATGCTAAACGCTTTAAATGATGTTGTTAATAAATATCGATTTTCTTAATCTTCTAGGTTTCTATCCACCTTACAACGGAGGTAACCCAAAGTTAACTATTTTGATATTATATTTATGAGCATACCGATTTAAAAACGTGTATGGGTCCATTGGGACCCGATGTATTTATATTTTGTCTATGGAAATGGAGTCACTCACAAAAATTCCTAGCTTAACACTTCAAAATCGATTGCATTAGTTTCTGCACCTAGAGGGTAGGCAATCTGCCACCACGCGGCTGGTACATACTCCAGTTACGTTTCAGAACATCTCCTGTAATATTTGTGAGTGATACTCATCCATAGAAAAGGTCGGGTGTGCTCGTTTAGCGATTTTCTCAAAATTGTCCCTGACAGGTAAGCAACCCGCTGCTCTCCCATGGTTGCAAACTTGGTTCCACTTCTTAAGGTGCGTACAGACCTGACGGGACGCGCGCGCGACACGCTCGCGACGCGCCGCCCGCGCGCCTGCTACGCATCCGCGACGAGCGCGGTTGTCTCGCGCGCCTACTGCGAGCCATGGAGAGAGACGTGCTCGCCACGCGACCAGCAAGTTAGATCAACGAATTCGTAGAGGTCGTTGAGTTGGATCATTGCTTTTGTGTGGAAAACATGTCGAACGAAGAGAAAGCTGCAGCATGTTTTTTGTTATGCGGGGGTGCGATGCTCATTGCATCTCATTTAATGTTAAAAAAAATGCAAAAGACATAGATGGTGGCGTGGTGAATTGTACAAAGGAAGAGCCGAAATTAATTAATGATTTAAGCTTCCAGCACATTAGTGGCCATTACAAAAACTTTACAAGAATGACTCCAACTGACTTTGAAAATCTGTTAGCAAATATCGGGTTATAAGATTTTTAAAATCCTACAACTTGACATTGGACTGACGGATCTTGATGATTTTTACAAATTTGGAATCCTTATTTCATGTAGATTTTCTATTGTTCCAGCATTTTATTTCAGGGTTGAAATTTCCACATTATACCGGGTCAATAATAAAAAAAGTAGGGTACACAAAATAGTTTAAAATAAAAATAATGATTGCACAAAAACTAACCAAAACTAACCCAAGGCATACCCAAAATTAAGGAAAAAAACATTTTACAAATATAACCTCAGGAAAATAAAAAAATTGCATTAAAACTAACCGTAAAAATCAACGCGAGCGAAGCCGCGGTTAAAAGCTAAAAGTGTCCTATATGTTCTTTACTATACTCTTGAAAATATCTGTACAAAATTTCATGATGATCGGAACAGTTTATGCGTGAAAGTGTAAGAAACAAATTGCAAATTTTAGAAGAGGGCTATGACTTAATATTGTTTTAAACGTCTGGGCATACGAATAATACTTTTGACGGTTCGTTTAATTTAAAATAATAATATGCTTTTTATTGTCTAAAATCCATTTAAAAACGATTTTAAATGGCAAAATTGTTTAAAAATCCGAAAATTCGGACTCTTTTAGGACGATAGCCGTGGCTTCGGACGAATTTGTCGTGGATTTTGAAGCGAAAATTCATTTTAAATTCAACCGTCCATTAAGAATAAGCTGTGCAGTGGATTCAAATACACTACGAATATAATAAATAATACTTTTGACGGTTTGTTTAATTTAAAATATGCTTTTTTGTCGTCTAAAATCCGTTTAAAACGATTTTAAATGGCAAAATTATATATAATACCGCCCTAGCGGCTAGAATCGGTTTACATATTTCCGTCCTATTTGCCGAGACACATCAAAAACTTTTTTCTTGGTGAAGATATTGAACTTTGAAATTTGCCCAAAAATCTGTTTGTGTAAGTTCGAGTGTCCAGCAGCTTAGTTTTGATATCTCAAATATACTAAAATCTATTAAAATTGTATTAATTACTGTGTATTTTATTTACTAGCAAAGTTCGGTAGCTTTTACTGTAGAAACTCTTCATGTGTTTGGTTTCTTAATACAACTCTAAATAATACTCCAACTAAATTAGTATAAATACTTACCACTTACCACTTCCAGTGCCGGAGCCATCTTTAACTTTTTTTTCTCCTTCCGGTATGTTACCAGAAGATTTGCTTTTTTTGCATTCATCCCATGTCCTGCCATTGCCCAAAGATTGTGCAATATCCATCCATGCATCGAATTTTTTGTTTTTTTTTCTGAAATAGTCCTTATCTTTTGGATTCCACAAACGGGGTTTAATTTGTATAAGTCAATAAGTTCTAATTGAACTTCTTCACTTCAGACCTCAATGATTTCTTTCTGGCACGATTCCTACGTGCCTACCATGACTCGTCCACACTGCGCCTCGCTTTTTCTTTGATCTGCCGTCGAAAAACCGACAGCAGACGGGTAGTGACGCACCTCGGACAGGCGGCGCTAGCGCCGCGCGCGCTCCCCGTCCACACATATGAATTTTGGACTGTCCCGCGCCTGTCGCGCGCGCGTCCCGTCATGTCTGTACGCACCTTTAAAAGTGAGGTATGGGTATCACTGTGCCAAATCTCAATGCTCTACTCAAAAATGCAAGGTTAGTTTGACTAACCGCCGTACTAAATGAAATCTCGTATTACAACCACTCCGTCTTTACAATAGTCAAACTGATTAAATTTAGAGATAGTAAATGGCTGCTCTTGATCTTTTGGTAATTTTCTACTTACTTTGGCCACCATTTTTGAAAACTTAGGACCTCATGAGTCTGCAGATGTTTGACAGTGAATTTTCCATTATTTGCACAGGAATTTGCAATCAAAGCAATATACTCCTTGATGGTGTAAATTTGATCTATTCGCTTTATTTCTCGTTTCACGACACTAAAGTTTCTATCATATGGGAGAAAAGAATGCCCCCTAACGGGAAAATATTGAAAATTCCTTTCAAACCGCCCAGTCGATTGTAATGCCATGAGCATACGAACCACAGCATGGTTTTTGTTCTGACTCCAGGCTCCGTCTGAAAACACATGCAATTCTTAAACAGATCGGAGAATTTCTGTATTTATATAGTCAAGCAACATGGAACATACTCCGTCAGGACCCTTTTTTGCCTCTCCTTCATGGTATATGCAAAATCTAGTCGTATTATGTCGCAGCTCATGAATGTTAAACACGTCTACAGTTAGCTGCGGTAAATAAAATGATTCCTGTACCGGGATGACAGAAAGTTGCAGGTTTTGCATAAAGTCCATGCAAATACCCAGAACAGTTTCATCTTCTAAACATTTTTTTTTGATCTCTTGAAGTTTTGAATAGTTTAGTTTAATTAATTCTTTATTCAATCAATAAGTTACAATGCATTAATGCATAAGTAACACAGGACCCCAAATGGGGTATAGATCCCGTCAGTACAATATATATCTCGCATATAACAATGTAGATACATACAATATAACATAATATACAATTAATAAAAGCACATATAAGAATTAAAAGCGAGAATAACACATATATTATACAATTTTCACTTTACAACCTTATACAGACCAATCTAGCCCAATATGCCACCCAAACTGCCATCCTGAAAAAACTCATTCAAATCATAGTAGGTTCTTCCTCCCAGAAAATATTTAATCTTAGAAACAACCCTTCTTGGTGGCTGCTGCCTTAGGGCAAGAGGAAATGCGTACCATACTTTTAAAATATTATGAAGTATATTTCTTTGAACAAATGAAAAATTGGGTTTTTCTAGTAAATCAGCTTTGAATCTTGTTTCGTATGGATGCTCCACCTGTCTGTTAGCAAAGAGTGAGAAGTTATTTAGGAGGAATTTAACACATTCAAGAATATAGAGACTGTAAAGAGTTAGAATACCAGTTTTCTGAAATGCTCTTCTACAACTATCCCTGTATCCCATGCCCAGCACAATACGAACACATCGCTTTTGTAATACAAATATTCTGTTAGATTCTACTGAGTTTCCCCAAATCATTATACCATAGGCAATCAGAGACTGCACATAAGCGTAATATGCTGTAAGAGCCTTCTGCCAACCAATATTGTTATTAATAATTCTGAGTGCATAACCATACTTACCAATTTCCCCTGCAAGTTGTTGTATATGAGACTTCCAGCACATTCTCCGATCCAGCCTAATTCTGAAAAATGGCACATTTTCAGCTGCTTTTAATTCTGTGTCCTTGTGATCTAAAGAAAAGTCCGTTTCTGATTGAGAAAAGTGGATCAGCTCTGTTTTAGAAACATTAAGAAGAATATTGTTAGCCACAAACCAGTTCCCCATGGAGTCCAAAGATTCTCTCATACTGTCCATGCATGCCTGTCGACCACTTTCACTGAAAACCTTGGAGGTGTCATCAGCATAGAGGACCATATCACCAACAAGGTCATTAGTGTGAACTATAAAAAGTAGTGGACTCAGGATTGATCCTTGCGGGACGCCCTTCCTAATGCAGCTACTATCTGAGGTGACACGCTCTCCCAAACTGTTGGACTCAATGACACACTGCTCTCGCCCTCTGAGGTATGACTCAATCAGACTCAAAGCCACTCCCCTTTTACCATACCGCTCCAGCTTGGAGCAAAGTAGAGCATGGTCCACACTACCGAAGGCCTTCGATAAATCAAGAAACATGGCTGCTGTCACTTTTTTATTATTTAGTGATGTTAATATCCTCTCAAGGGCCTGATAGACAGCTCTGATTGTAGATTTCTTCTGTCGGAATTCATTTTGCCTATCTGATATTATCTGAAAATGATCGAGAAACCCAACCAGCCTGGAACACATCACCCCCTCAAACACCTTACTAACATTTGACAGGAGGGATATGTGCCTACAGTTGTTAAAGCTGCCAGGATCGTTCTTTTTATAAATTGGCTTGATCAGTGCTTTTTTTAGTAAGTCTGGGAACCCCCCCCCCCCCCTGCAACATGAGATTTATCATGTGGGTTAATGGAAGTGCCACAATATTTGCTACCCTTTTTAGAAGTTGAACTGGAATATTGTCATGTCCTACAGATTTTTTATTTTTTAAAATATTTATACAATTTACAACTTCGTCTGATGTAACTGGCTCCAAAAAGATGCTATGAGGATTTATTGGAATTTTTGAGTGGTCAGTTTCCCTACCTCCCCTTATATCTGGACATATATTTATAAAGAAGTCATTAATATCATTTAAAAGGTTTTTCTGTGGTTTATGTGGAAAATTTTTAAAGATAGACTGCCTTTCATTTTCTGGTTTTGTTATGCCCTTTACTAAATTCCAAGTTGCTCTAGCTTTATTATTTGAATTTTCAATGTATTGCTGGCTGGCTAGCTGCTTAGCTTTTTTATAAATTTTTTTAAAATACTTGAATATGTCTTATAGAATTCTATGGTTACCCCTCCCTCCCCTAAAGTGAGATTCTTATATAGTTTTCTTTTGTTTTTACAGGAAACCTTTATGCCACTCGTGATCCATTTTTTTGTTTTGTGGATATTTTTTACAAAAGTTTTATTTGGGCAGACCAAACTTAGTTTTTGTTGTAGAATGTTGTTAAATATGTGGTATGCTTGGTTGACATCGGGGGCGCCCGATGTCAACACTACCCCAATCTTCGCTCTGGAGCTCTCAATAATATTGCTCCAGACGAGTCTTTGAAAAAGATCTTTTGGTAAAAATAGTTTCTTCTGTTAATTTGGTTTCTGAAAGACCCATACAGATGTGCTGAGCATGGTGGTCAGAGAGTGCCGATACTATGACAGAGGCATCTCTATATTCAGAATTGACAAAAATGTTATCTATACACAACGCAGTTCTTTTTGTTACCCTAGTAGGCTTAAAAATAGTCTGTACAAAGTTGAAAGTGTTAAACAGATCTAAAAGTTTTGCTTTTTCTGAACAATCATCTTGAAAATTTATGTTATAGTCCCCACAACAAACAATGTTAAAATTTAAAAATTGCCTATGTAAAATTTCTAAAACATTCCCTAAAATTTCCAAAAACACATTAAAATTTCCTATACATGTACGATATAAACAAACAATTATTTTTTTTATTCTCCATGTTTTCAAAGTCATTATGCCTCCGGTTTACCAATATACAGGCGCCCCCATGCTCCATTTCTGAACGTGCATATGAAGATGTAAGAGTGAAACCATCAATTTTGATAAAATCTACCTCAGACGGCTTCAACCAATGTTCGGTTAGGCACAATATATCTTGTTGATTCTGTTGTTCTGGTAATTCTTCTTTTGGGACTGCGTCTCGCCAGGTTTTTTGTGAATATGGAGAAAATGGTTTAATGCAATGCTATTTCCCCATAATTCTGGAGCCATTACCCTGTCCCTGTCCCTCCTCAGGACTTCCAACTTGAAGGAGCATTTGAATTGTTGTTTGGTTTTCATTTTGTAGCACTTGACAGTTATCCCAGTATTTGCTTCCACATGTTCTTGTACCTGCTTTTCATCTACATCTGGCTTAAAGCCTGATAGAAATAGATAAGATTTGTTTTCTGCTACTCCCAAATTGAAATCTATATTCTTACCAAAGACAGGGTTTGGCCGGTCTCTTTTTGCAAAAGTTGTCTTTTTTCTCGTTACCAGTTTCCAGCCTTGATCCTCGGGTTCGCTTGATCCATTGGAATTTGACGTCTTTAAATAATCGGGGGTAATTTCTGCATTTTATTTCTTGTTTTCTGCTCCAGCAGCATGGTTTTCTTCAGAAATGACAGAAGCCCCGCGTTTTTCTATGTCACTGTCAACGTCAATATTTCCACTGTCAATGTCAACGTCAACATTTCCAGAATTTCCACTGTCAATGTCACTATCAGATGGAATTACAATGACATTGACATTTTGTGCGCCATCTTGTTGGTTCTGGATACCTGGTTCTGGTTGCTTAAAGTTGCCGGCACTGCAGCTGGTTTGACGGATGAGAGATTCCCTTGATTTCCCGCGTTTTTCCTTGTTTACATTTTCCTTACTCTCCAATTTTCCCTGGAAATGCTTTACTTTCTCCTTCAGCAGCTCAATATTTTCTTCTAAGATCTTGTTTTTCTCTTGAGTTTCTTTTACCAGCATTTTCAGCAGCTCCATTTCCTGGGAATGATTTTTTGAGGTTATGTCACTCTCCTTTGTTTCACAGCATATCAGCCTTGTTAAATCGATGATTTTCACCTTTTTGGAGTGATCTCTCACAAGACACGACTTATGAAAGATATTTCCACAATTAATACACACCATGCTATTTGCTTGTTTCATTTTAACTTATAATACTTTAACTCGGGATCGACGTCGACATCGACCTTCTCACTTTCCGCCATTTTTATAGAAAAAAATTATTTTTTTTTGCACGACGATTGTGCATCATCTTTTCAGCTATTGCTACTCGCTTAGCATTTTCGTTTAAGGATGGGCTTTTAATTTTAACCGAAAGTTCCTCACAAGTGCAGCATGTGTCTTCTTGCGGCTGTTGAAATTTTAGATCAAAATTTTCATTGAATAATTTCATGTAAAATTTGTATTTGACTCTATTTTGTAAATCAGGGTATTTTCTATAAATAGATTCCACATGATCTTAACATTTAAACGGGAGTTTAGGTAAAGCACTTCACGAGTGGTATAATGACCACTTTTCGTAGGAAATGAAGAAATATGATCTACGATTTTTTTAACAACATGTCCAGGTAGAACATTTCCGGGTGTGTTTTTGCCTCTCTTATCATCCGGAGTAATGCCATCAGCAACTAAGAGTTTACAAATTCTACGAATTCTATCATCAGTAACACCGTCGGCGCTAAGAAATGCTTTTTTACAAACTTCGGTTGTAGTTTTTCCTGGAACCTTCACATAATACCTAAAAAAAATGTTTATCAGCAATACCTATATTTTATTATAATAATACGTTATTACCTAAAAGATTTATTTCTCTGAGGACCTTCTTCATTTCTCCTGGGACGTCGCCTCTTTATAACGCTCATGTTTATGTTGTTGGTAATAGTATATTATTTTATATGGAGGAAAAGTGATACTTTTCATGGCGCGCTCGTGTTTAACAGCCGAACGGAGTGAGGCTGGTAATAGAGAGCAAGCCATGAAAAGTAACTTTTCCTCCAAATAAAATATGCTGTTTTTTCTTCAAATGTCGACAAATTAATGCAAAAACATCTCTTTTTAATAGTAATAATATCTAATTATTATTAAAGATAAATGGGTTCGCAAAGCGGCTTAGACCACGGTCGTAGGTGGCCTTGCTTAGACCGGTGTCGATGAATTTAACATAAAGCTGTCAGTGGACACTGTCAACAATAATTATTTTTTAAGACGGCGTCTCCGATTGCGTTTTAATTCCGTATTGATAAGCAGTTATTGAGTAAGTTCGATTAAATAATAACCAATTTGTTCCTAAATTAGTGATTTTTAGAAATGCAGTCACAAATTGAGTGATAAATACAAATTGTAGTTTAATAAATCTTGAGTTGTTGACGCTTATTTTGTTGTCTGTTTGTATTGTATCTATGTTGCTATGACAACACTTTTACCTCCGCCGGCGGAAAAGTGAAAAGTAAAGCTCCGGCGGAGGAAAAACGAAACTTCACGGCCGCCTACACAGTCGAGTAATGACGGATTTACTGACGTTTGAAGAAAAAATATCTTGCTATCTTAATGTCCTATGCGCCTGCCTGCAATACAATATTTCCATTGGTCATTTAGAACAACGCAAGGCGTCGGTCAGACGACGGCGACGCCTTACTGACTTAGACCGAATAATTATAGCTTTTTAGACTGTAACGGTCAAAAAATTATTACATTTGATTGTTAATTGAACTTAAATTACATCTATTCTGCTATGCCAAGATTCGGCAGGAGAGGACAACCACGTTCAAGCCAAGAGGCCTCTCAGGTCTTAACATGCGAAAACCTCTCGGAAAAAACAGTCGAACAAGAAGACCCAATATGAGAATTTGCACATGGAATGTCAAAAGCCTGTTTGCAGCTGGAATACTTGATAATGCGATACAAGAAATGAAACGAATGAAAATAGATTTACTAGGGATCAGTGAATTAAGATGGCCTGAATCAGGAACCTGCAAAAAAGACAACACAGTGCTATATTATTCCGGCAATGGCTTAGAAGATACACATCACAGAAATGGAGTAAGTATCCTATCCTGGTAACAGTAGAACTGAATAATTACGTGACCAACTTTGTACCAATCTCGGACAGAGCAATCTTAATCCAAATAAACACTCATCCATTTAAAACTAATGTACTACAAATCTACGCCCCGACTGCAGATAGAAATTATGACGATGAAATAGAGAACTTTTACGATCAAGTTTTTGACATCTTACAGAAATTTAGGAAACACGAAATTACATACAATATAGGCGACTTCAACGCAAAGGTTGGAGAAGGTCCAAGAGGAGAAGCGGTGGGTCCATATGGTCTTGGAAACCCTAATGAACGAGGACAACGCCTGTTCTACCTCTGTGAAGACAACGAAATGATAATTACAAACACCTGGTACAAACTACCCAAGAGACGTTTATACACTTAGAAGGCCCCCTTTGATGATAGCAATAACTCTGAGACTTCAAGAAATCAAATAGATTATATACTCGTGTACAAACGGTTTAGGAATGCTGTTAAAAAGGTCACTACATATCCGGGAGCAGATATTGGATCAGACCACCAACCTCTTGTCGCGGATATTAAACTACGCTTAAAAAATGCCAACGACCAAAATTAAAAACAAATACTTTTAACTTCGTAAATGTGGAAATGAAAGACAAAATAAAACAAGAATTTAATAACAAAATAAAGCTTATCGACAAACGGCTAGAAGACCCAGAAGAACTGTGGTGCGAACTTAAGATCAAGGCCGAAGAAATATACACAAATAATGAATATAAAAAGGACTCAATCACAAAAAATAAATGGATTACAGAAGATATCTTAAAAGTAATGGAACAGCGAAGACTAGCAAAGGCAAATGACGCAAAGTACAGGTATCTACAGAAAAAAATAAAAAGGAGATCAAGATGGCCAAAGAGAGATGGATGAATGAAACGTGCGAGGAAATGGAAAACATAATGTCCAAACGTGATTTATTCAACATACATGAAAAGGTGAAAGAAATAAGCGGCATATTTAAAAAAGGAGTTCACCTGTACTAGTGGACAATAACAACAAGATCATCGTTGATGAAGAAGACATCAAAACAGAATGGCAAACATATATATCAGAGCTGTTTAATGACGATAGAGATAATGATATGGTACTGCACAGAAGATCCAGAAATCATGAGATCCGAAATAGAACATGCTATAAAAAATGCAAACGCCAGAAAGGCGCTAGGACCGGATGAAACACCCACTGAGTTAATAAAACTGATAGATGAAGAAAATATAAAAATAATATTTAAACTCTTCAATGCAATATATAACACCGGAGTGATCCCCTCAGACTGGCTCAAATCCACATTTATTGCAATTCCTAAAAAAACACAAAGCAAGAAAATGGTCAGAATACCGACTGATTAGTCTAATGAGCCACACCCTTAAAATTTTCTTAAGAATAATACACAGCAGAATTAGACTCAAATGCGAAGAAAACATGGAAGAAACTCAGTTCGGTTTTAGGAAAGAATTCGAAATTAGGAAGCCGCTTTTTGCGCTGAACGTCCTATTACAGAAATGCCGTAATCGAAGAAAGGACATTTTTGCATGCTTCGTGGAATTTGATAAAGTGCACATACCAAATTAATAGAGATTCTGAAAAGGACGGGAATCAATGATAGAGATATTCGTATCATTAAGAATTTGTACTTGAAACAAACCACTAACGTTAAGATTGGAAATAGTCTTACTAACGAAATATCCATACAACGAGGAGTTAGACAGGGTTGTATTTTATCCCCAACTCTGTTCAATTTATATTCTGATCTTTTATTTAAGACAGCACTTGAGGATCAACCACATAGAGTAAAAATAAATGGTGAATTACTTAATGTAATTAGATATGACACAGTAATCCTGGTGGACAACATCGAAGGGCTCCAAATACTGCTGAATCGAATCCACGAAGCAGGGAAATAAATGAAAATAAAACCAAATTCTTAGTCCGTAGTCGTAACCCTCACCCAGATGCGAAACTGGAGTTGAATGGAGTTGAGGTTGAAAGGGTCCACATATTTACATACTTAGGAACTATCATAATAGACCAACTAGATCCAGAGAAAAAAATAAGACGCAGAATTGCAATGGACAAAAGAACCTTTCTAAAGATGAAATAATTTCTTTGCAACCACCATCTAACATTAGAAATTAGACAAAGGATGGTCAAATGCTATGTCTGGCCTGTACTGTTGTATGGAGTGGAGGCGTGGACGCTTAAGATATCAACAACTAATCGCATATAGGCGCTGGAAATGGGGATACATAGGCGAACGTTAAAAATACCGTGGACAGCACATATTACAAATGAAGAAGTGCTGAGGAGAGTCAACAAGGACAGGGAACTATTCGGGACTATCAAACGTAGAAAAATTACTTATTTGGGTCATATATTGAGAGGTGATCGATATCGTATTTTACAACCTCAAGGGAAAAATAGAAGGTCGACGGGATGTAGGCCGAAAACAGATGTCTTGGCTGAGAAACATCCTAGCCTGGACAGACATACGAAATCCAGGTCAACTTTTCCACATGGCAGAAGATCGAGAAACCTTTGCTATGATGATCGCCAACGTCGGATAACTCTGATATGGCACATAAAGAAGAAGAAGATTCTGCTATTTAAATTGTAGATCAATTGTCGTACATCATTCTGTCAAGAATGTTTAAATATTGATCACATTTCAAAATAAGGCACACCATAAGAATGGCATCGTCATATATTATTTATAATACATAGTATATTAATACTTCTCCAATAAATTCCGGATAAAATTCAGCAATTTATATCTACTTTTCATTGTAGTGATGTGACCGTCAGTTTTGACAATATCCTTTTAATTTATTGTCCTCCGGGGAGGGAAAAGAGAGTCACGCATATGCTTACTTAAAATAAAAGTAAATATTTAGTATTAAGTGGGTCTCCAGCTTGATCAGCTTTTACTTCTTTCACTTGGTTTGGTTTTTCTTCCTAATTAATTCTGGATAAAATCCAGCAATTTGCATCTACTTCTCGTTGTAGTCATCTGATCTGACCGTCAGTTTTGACAATATCGTTTTATTTTATTGTCCTTCGGAGAGGGGAAAGCGTCACGCATGTGCGTAGCTTAAATAAAAGTAAATATTTAGTATTAATTATCTCTATCTTGATCAGCTTGTACTTCTTTCACTCAGTTTATTTTTTCTTTTTAACAGTAGAATAATTTCTTCTATGTGCTAGTCGACACTTAGATTGCTGTGAATCACATGAATGGATTTCGGTCGCTAGAAAACGAATTTTTTTAATGATATCGTTAACTGTGTTTTACAGGCCACTCAGAAATCTCCAACTCATCATTAACATTAATAGTAACATTTAAATCGCGCAAGATATCTACTCAGTTAACAGAACCCATAATAAAATACTGAATGAATGGAAAGTATGTAATATAAGGTTATAATAGAATTCATCATACTGTAAAACATCTCAGAGCTCAGGATTTGGTTGTAAGTTGCACATTGAATATAATACCTTATATGTATTTGCCATTTATATCCCTCCAAACACACCTCATCCCGAGCTTCAATATTTCTTTCATTTTTATGAATCTCCCCATTATTTATATGGAAGCAACTTACTTCTTCTCGGCGACTTCAACACACCCCATTTTAAAAATAACAATTCGGTTGACTCAAAAACTAAGCTTTTAAGCAATTTTAGCAATATGTTTTCACTCACACAACATGACTCGATTGTATATACTGAAAATAGGTTCCGCGATTTAGTTTTCTCTAACATAGAATGCATAGTAAGCAGAAACCCTATACCTCTCGTCCCTGAAGATCAATACCACCCTACTCTTGACATTCAATTATCTATGAAAAGATCCAAATTACCTAATCTTCCAATAAATTTAATTGAGTCTCGATACAATTTTAGGAAAGCTAATTTTCCCCTACTTTATGTCTCACTGCTTAATGAGGACTGGTCTGCACTCTACGAAGTCAATGATGCTGATATAGCCTGTGATATTTTTTTATCAAATATTGTATAAAAATGTTGATTTGTATGTTCCCAAATCAATAATACAAAAAAGGAACTTTCCAGTTTGGTTCACTTCAAACATCATTAAAAATATAAAACGTACACACAAGATTTTCAAAAAATTAAAAAAACGGGAATTTCAGCCACTAAGATGCGAGTATAATACACTTCATGCCAAAACCAAAACTATGATTGATGTGGCATATAAAAATTACCCTTCAATTGTACAAAACTGTATTACCACTGATCCCAAGAAATTCTGGTCACTTATAAAAACTAAAAAATCTCCCTCTTCTATACCTGAAGTCATGACTAATGGTACCACAGATTATTCAAATCCTCAGGATATCGTGGATGCCTTTGCTGAATTTTTTAGTAGTGTCTACACCATATCTTCAAAGAATTCTCCCACCACTCTTAATAAAATGAACCTTAGCTCACTTATCAGTTTAGATAGTCTTGCTGACGAGGTCATCTTGAAATCAGCTAAAAAACTGAAAAATAAAGCCACCCAGGGACCCGATAAAGTCCCCTGCTTCATTGCTAAGGATTGTGCTTCTATCCTCCTAAGACCCCTCTCTTACATATTTAATCTCTCTTTGAAAACCAATACATTTCCTCAGGTCTGGAAAGAGGCAAAAACAACTCCCGTTTTAAAGAAGGGTAGTGTCAATAATACCACCAATTATAGACCCATCTCCATTCTATCTGTTTTTGCAAAGGTCTTAGAGTCCTCAGTGTATGAATGCATTTTCGAACAAGTCAAGCATATTATTAATGAAAAACAACTTTTTTTTCTAATAGGAGCACCGCAAGCAACCTGGCCTGTTTCTCGCAATTCATCGGCAAGGCACTCGACAACCAAGCCGAAATCGACGTTCTTTTTACTGATTTTTCAAAGGCTTTCGACAAGGTTGACCACGATATATTTTTGCGGAAGATTGACACAATGGGCTTCAGCAATAGACTTGTATCTTTTTTCCGCTCCTACTTAAAGCAGAGACGACAATATGTTGAAGTTAGTGGTTACCGTTCTTTAAAACTTTTAGCAACCAGTGGGGCACCTCAGGGAAGTAACTTGGCACCACTAATATTTATTTTGTTTATAAATGATATATGTGATAATAGATCAAGTCATGCTTTACTTTTTGCGAACGATATGAAGCTATATAGGATTGTTGGAAATGAGGCTGATTGCCGAGCTCTACAGAAGGATTTGGAGTCAATTAACAATTGGTGTAAAATAAACAACCTTCCCTTAAACACAGACAAATGTTTTATTGTGTCATTCTCAAACAAAAAAACATTAATAGATTTTAATTACGATTTGGATAATGCAACAATTAATAGATGCATTACTTTTAAACATCTTGGCATCACATTCGACGCTAAACTATAATTTGCAGGCCACATTGAAAGAGTCTGTTCAGAAGCCACCAAAACTATAGGGTTTATCTTTCGCAACGCAAATTCGTGAACTCAAAACGTTATACTTTAGTTACGTAAGATCAAAACTTGAATACTGGGCTAGTATATGGTCTCCTGTTTATGCTAAATACATTAATCAGGTCGAGAATATTCAAAGAAAATTTTTAAAATATCTGGCATACAAAAGTGACGGAGTTTTTCCCGCAAGGGGCATAGATCAGGTAACATATCTCGAGAGATTTCATATTCCCTCACTAAAAGATAGAAGACAATATCTATCAGTAAGCTTCCTCTGTAAAATTCTTCACTCCCAAATTGACTGCCCAGAATTATTAACGCAAATAGAAATACATGTTCCTCCTAGATCCACAGGAAACCCACTAGTTTTCTATTTACCCACGCCTGGAACAAATTTCCGTATAAAAACTCCTCTGTACAGCGCTATGAGCCTATTCAATGTAAATATTGTACGAGGGGAGATTTTGTAGTTTTATGGTTTTATAATTTCATAATTTTATAATTTCATAATTTTATAATTTGTGTGATTATTGTTTTATTTTTGTTTGGTTCTATAGTTGGTTTATATGGAAATTGTGCTATGATGTTGCTTTTCATACTTATTATAAGCCCATGTACTATTCTATAATTTTCATGTTAATTAGTTTTAAGTCAGATTGTCTTATAATGGATGTGTTCTGACAATAAACGATTATTATTATTATATCACTAAAGTCGATTGATTACTAAACAAATGTTGTTAAGACACACTGCGTGACCGAGACATGTCGGTATAGTAATCGAGCCGATCCTAATTTTCATCGATTCTAAAAGAGCAAGTGCCGTGCTCTTTTTCTTTTACTACTTCTAGTCACGGAATAGCCGTCAACATAAACATTTCACACCCGTTTGTGATGATGAATAAAAATCGTGCTAAAATTGAAGGTAGCGGAGTTGGGATTAAGAATATTGAAATAAAATTCCTGATACAATATATACCGTGTAAGCATATTAAATATTGTTGTAGATTTTTGGAAATTTCTTATTGGCCAATAGTTTATGGACAAGAATGCTGTCCCAGTCCCAGGTCCAAGAATATAAATTATCCAACATATTGCTCCGGAAGAAACTGAAAATCTTGCAGTGTCAATGTTATTGCTTCCTCTATCGACTTCTAGACTGTTTCTGCTTCATCAATTTGTAAATCAACAATATTTTCTCAAGTTTCACAATAACTTGACCTCTCACTTCATAAAGCTCTCCATAGCCAAAATTCCATAACAACTAAGTATATCAATATACCCTGGTATACATATAAATTATCTGATCATAGTACAGTTGTTACCATATTTTCTAGAGTATTGATGTAGAAAGATGAAGTCGATTGGGTTTCTTTATGTCTTCAAATGAAGCCGTGGATGAAGTTTGAAAAAGGTATTGCTAGTCAAATGTGGTAGTTGTTATTAACCTTTTATGACAACAGAGCTCTCCAGTCTCAGGTCCCGGAGTTGATTCTAGCAGAATCACCTCCCGGCTATTGTGGGGTTGTCGGATGGCTGCAGATGAAATGGCAAACAGAAACAGACTCACCTTAATGTGGATACCAGCACCGAACATATAACGTATATGTTGGTGGTACTAGGGCACGAGAGTGTGGAAGGCAACGAAGCCGCTTTCCAGCTCGCACGGAATAGTGCACAGACTACCTTAACTTTGTGGTAGTTTTTATTGACTTATTATGACAACAGAGCGTTCCAGTTTCAAGTCCAAGAATATGAATTGGTATTAGTCCAATATATTGGCCCCTGAAACTGTAAAACTTGCAGTGTTAATATTATTGCTACCTCTATAGCATTCCGAGTTCTTTCTGTTTAAGCATATTAAAAATCAGTAATAATTCTTTGAGTTTCATTCGGACCTAAGCCTTCTGGTCAGCTTCGTGAAGCTTCCAGAAGTATTCATTTCTACTGGTGAACTCTCTTCTAGCTTAAATTAGCTACCATTTACTTTGTTTATACTTAAATTAAAAGAGCTGGCTTATGATTAAAATTTACATATGTGCTATATAGATTTACATATTTTTCAAAGTTGTGAGGTCCATGTATCTAATCGCCATAGGTGAAGCTTGAGCAATGTATTGCTAACTATTATGTCGTATTCGGTGCAGAATCGTGCAAATCTATCGCTTCTACATTTTTTGCATCCATATCGTCATTATCGTCAGTAATCAGTATCAATTTTGAAATTAAACCTTGCTTATCGATATCGAAAGAGCAATCTTTGTAGTTTCAACGATATTGCTCTGTCGCTCCATGGAAGAAAACTGACTTAATAATTTGCGATGCTATTTAGTCTGCGATATCAGATCTATGTTGAACATCTGAGCACCATCCGAAGTGCACATCTTTTACCCTAGACAATCATGAGGACAAGAGTGAACGATTCTTTGTCTGCTAACCACCTGCATTCTAAAATCTCTGCTACCCTCAGGCATGAACATATGCCTGTGCAGGTGGTAGTGCACTATGAGGTGTTATATCCTTCTCTTTCAAAATCATGAATACATATCCTGGCGATTTCAATCTCATTTGATCTATAGCTCGTTGCAGTTTCTAGGAAGCTATGGACGAGAACTGATTGTTCTGCGACTTGTCTAAGAAAGGGACCCATGGCAGATTTTAAGTGATTTTATATATGTACCAGTAACGCAGCAGGATTTAGAGACAAATATTTTAAAATTTTCATTGTTCTAGAAACTCTGGAGTAGGGCTGGTATACCCTGCTGGATAATCAACGAGGCTCTGTCGACCGAGCGACTGCTGGAATAAGCAGTCACCTCTTGCTGGCCAACAGCTATGGGTGGACGAGTTGGCAAGAGTAAGGGCTCTTGTCCCTGGGATTAGAAATATTTCCAAAAGGCGGATGAATCAACACTCATCCACGGCATGTGAATGCAGAAGGCAACGGGAAACCACTGCATTAAAGATCCATACGGATGTCCCCAGGAAAATCATCATGATGGTAATATTCAATTCTAAATTATCCGGAGCTTCAATTCCCCAACTCGGATCTCCGGGGGGAAAAGACTTGAATAATCCAAAAATTAGATTAACAAGACAGAATGTGAGAAATGGCCAAAGGCCAAGAAGTTGAAAATAGCAACATGGAACGTCAGAAGCATGTTCGAAGCAGGCAAGGCCCACAACACTATCGAAGAAATGCAAAGGCTCTAAATTAGTATCCTAGGAATCAGTGCATGAAATGCGCTGGCCAGACTCAGGCAAATGCGAAATTGACAAATACCACATATACTACGCAGGAAATAATGATGCGCATCACAGAAATGGCGTTACGCTGATGGTCGACAGCGAAATCAAAAAATCAGTCCTCAGTTGTACGCCAATGTCAGATCGGGTAACTGACTAATTGTTCTTCAACTAGCAGCTCAACCCGTCAACCTGACGATTGTTCAAGCGTACGCACCAACTTCTGACGGTAGCAAGGAGGATGTTGAATCATTCTGCAACCAGCTATTTCTTGCACTCAAAGCATGTAAAACCTCAAGAGTTAACTATATTATTAGGAGACTTTAACGCCAAAGTCGGAAGGGGTGAATGCGGGCGGACGGTCGGAAGGTTCGCGAAATAAACGCGGCGACCGCTTAACAGACTTTTGCGTGGAACATAGTTTTGTCATCACCAACACCTTCTTACAACTGCTCTGACTGCATTTACTCTACCTTTAGGAATGCTGCCGAGGTGGGTCAAACGCTTTCAACTTGTGAGAGTGAATTGAAAAAATATCGCGCCAAACTGGAGGATATGAATAAACTAGCTTATTCATATCCTCCAGTTTGGGTTAGCTACTAAAGAAGAGGTAAATACCATCAAGGAAGCTAAGATTGAACCTCAAATTTTGAATCTACAGACTAAAATTGCAGGCATTGAGGAAAAATTTATGTCTAGAACTCCCCTAACACAGGATGAAGATAACCTAAAACTGTTTGAATCTTCTATCACTAAAAGTTTTGCTGGGGTCCTGCAGAAACAGACCAACGAGATGGCTATCCAATTTGGATCTATTGTGCATAGTATCAAACAACAGGGCTTGGAACTGCGTAATGGTTTCATGGAGAAATTTGACGAGCTATCTTCAAAAAAGAACAATTTTCAGCCAGATTCTTCAAAAAAGAACTTGCATAAGGAGTCCGTAACTGCACAAAAGGTCAATCATGCTGTAATGCAAGTAGCCACGCAACAAACACTGGATAAATATATCAATCTGGTTCATGATAATAATGGAAACGCAAGCAATACTGCCGTCAAGACTCACAAACAGAAAAACAGAAATTCTATTATCGGAGAAAAACAATCTGACAATGTTCCCAGTCGTCTAATGGCCTCCGCACCACAGACTACGATTTCTGTGTCAAGAGTTTCACTTGATACTAACCAGTCCGACCTCATGGAGTATCTAAAAACTAACTTTGGACAGCACATTAGGTTTAACGTGGAAGCTTTTGAGGTTAAGTCCGGTGAATACAAGACATTTAAAGTTATGGCTCCTAAAGATCTGGAGGAATCATTGCTGGAGCCACAAGGTATAGCTGTGAAAAAAATTACCTTTTTTCGAGCCCATAACCAAAGATCCGGAATTAATGCCTACAACTCCAGAAAATACTTTCCGCGGGGAGGAAGAGGCAATTAGACGCATGGAGGACGTAAGGATTGTCAACTTAACTGCTAGGAGCATCCGACTTAAGTCTGCAGAGATGGAACTTTTTTGCAATCTAAGAGCTTTCCGGAAATACTGTGTATCTCAGAAACATGGCTGACAGATGATGAAGTGAACTATTTTAGACTTAATAACTACAATATAGCATCATACTTTCGCAGAGATGCGCATGCTGGTGGGGTTGCTGTTTTCATAAGAACTGACTTTGGTAGTAGTTATAAAAATTATGAAAATAAAAACTTGTCACTACCAAATCACTTCGAAAATACTGCGGCATTAGTAAAAACTAAAAACAATGTAAATACTTTAGCTTGTTGCCTGTATCGTCCTCCAAATTGCGATTTTTTAACTTTTAATGTTTGTATTGAGAAATTGCTGAAGTATTTAGCTCAAGGAAGATAAGGTGTAAGGCAAGGACACACCCTTGCCTCACACCTCGCTGAATGGGAACGTACTCGGTAGTCACGTCCTCAACCTTGACAGCAGCGATTTGGTTGCAATAAAGATTTTTTATAATGCGGACTTCTCTGCCATCTAAGTTCATATTCTGAAGGATGTTGTCAAGTTTCCCGTGGTCGACACAGTCAAACGCATTCTGGTAATCGAGAAAACATGCGTATACATCGGTGGATATGTCGCGGCATCTCTGTACCAAGACCTGTATGCCGAATAGGGCTTCTCTCGTTCCAAGCCCGATACGAAATCCAAATTGAGTATCAGAGAGGTGTTCCTCGCATTTACAGTATAATCGACCATGTATTATTTTGAGTAATATTTTTAGCGTATATGGCTCATTATGCTAATCATGCGGTAGTCTCCGCATGTTTTTGGCCATGTCTTCTTAGGTAGTGTGATGAAGACAGACTCCAACCAATCACTTGGTATTTTCCCAGAAACATACAAATACAAATAGTTTAGTTCCATAGACATAAATATAAATATGCATCGGAATTGTCAAATACAAAAAAAAAAACAAAATATCATTAAAAAAATCCTATATCTAAATAAAATTATCTTTAAAAAACTCAGTCAAAGAATAAAAGGGAAGGTCAGCTAGTATGGTTTTTAAAGAGCTCTTAAAACGTGAGTGGGTTTTTTCACCCTTAATACGTTCTGGAAGATGATGAAATATTTTTAAAGATACAATCATCCTGCACTTGAGATAACCGAGTCATAGGAATAAAGAATTTGTTAGCAATACGTGTATTATATAAATTTACATCTCCAACCTTTTTATAGGTATCAGAATTTTTAAACACTTGACATGCACATTGAAGGAGATAAACATTTATCACTGTTGGGATTCTTTGCATTTTAAAGATCTGACGACAAGATTCTCTAAACGGAAGTCTATACATAGTTCGAATAATTCTCTTTTGACAGATTAACACCCTTTCTATACTGGAGGAGTTTCCCCATATATACAAGCCATAGGCTAAAGCAGAATGCACTGCTGCATAGTAAAAAGTTTTAAGAGTAAAGCCATCCACGAAATCCCTCAGTTGCAGAATAGGATAGTTAGTTGCTCTGTGATAACTTTCTGCATACTGACTCAACCTGGTCATCCCAAGATAAATGTCTATCAACCATGATTCCCAAAAAATTAGCGGAATCCTGCTGAATAAGATGAGTTAAACGCTCTCTCAGCAATAAACTCCTATCTTGAATGGCACGAATTGGAGTAAAAACCATAAAGTTTGTTTTTGAGCTATTTAGGCAAAAACCATTTCTCTGGCACCATCCTACGATATCTTGTATACACTTGCTAGCCCGCAAATGAAGCTCTTGGTAGTCATTTCCAGCAACAATAGCTGATGTATCGTCAGCAAAAAGAGACAAATAACAGTCATCAACCAGGAAATGCATGTCATTTATAAACAGCAAAAAGAGTAATGGGCCAAGAACACTGCCCTGGGGAACCCCAGTTACAACTGACAACCAATCAGACATAGATATTCCATCTTCAATTTTAAGTCTGACAGCCTGTGTCCTATCCAACAAGTATCTCTTAATCCATTCAAGAGCTGGGCCTCTTATTCCATAATGAAAAAGTTTGTTCAAAAGCAAGGTGTGATTAATAGTATCGAACGCCCTAGTGAAATCAAAAAATATACCCACAGATTTCAATTTTAATTCAAAATTATTTAAGATTGTGGCATAGAAGGACATTATTGCATCCAATACGGAGAGTCCCGCGCGGAATCCAAACTGATGACACGACAATAGATTAAGTGCATCTAGAAAGTTGACAAGTCTTTTTTTATAAGCTTTTTCAAAAATCTTCGAAAACACAGACAGTAGGGCAACAGGCCTGCAATTCTCAACAAGTGATATGTCATCTTTCTTGAGAAGAGGTACAACAATAGCAGTTCTGAGTTATTTTGGAAAGTAGCCAAATTGGAACGATAGATTTATGAGATGAGTCAACACAGAGAGAATTCCGGCGAAACACTCACGTAACAAATTACAGGGGATCTCATCTGCGCCACAAGACCTTTTCATTGATGCAGATTTAATAATTTCTAGAGCTTCATGCTGATTAAGAGGAAGTAAGAAAATTAATGGAAAACTAGTGCATGGCATCTCAATGGTAATTGGAACCTTAAAGTTCTCTGTGTGCATCGATACCGACTCAATAAAAAATTTATTAAATGAATTTGCAACATTCTGGGGACCAGTGACTTCATGATCACCAACAGAAATTGACTCTGGAACCCTTTTTGATTTATGATGCGAGAAGTTTGAAGTTGACCTAATCACGTCCCATGAAGTTCGGGCTATATTGGTGGAAGTTGATATTTTTTCAGAATTATAGGACATCTTCTTTGCAGCAGCAATATTCCTCCTGTGGTTCTTGAGTCTGGCTCTGTAAGAAGTTAAGAGCTCAACACTACCACCACATCTGATTTGGGAAAGAAGAAGCCGTAACTGTTCACCCTCATTAACAATTGCGGGAGTCACCCATAAATTTGGCTTTTTTGACTATTTTTGCGTTTAGTTATATAAGGAAAACTCATGTTGAACAAACTCTGGAAAGTATCAAAAAATACGTAAATTTATCTTCAAAATCAAGAATCTCCAGAGCAGAAAACCGATCTCCCTTGGACAGTAAAAAGTTCAAGTAATTGATATTTTCACTAGAAAATGATCTTGAGAACACAGAGGAGCATACCACAGAACTCCTTTTTAGTTGAATATTCAGGTCAACACCAAGAATCTGTGCTCTATGATCTGAAAAAGTTACATCCAAGGTTTCTGTGCTTAAGAGAGAAGCATTAGTAAACACATTATCAATTAAGGTGCAGGAGGGGCCCTGAATTCTAGAGTATTCAAAGAATCCTTGTTCCAGACCATACGCGTTAAAAGCATTAAGATTGTACCTTGCATCTTTACATTCACATTTAAAATCATAATTAAAATCACCACAGAAAAACATTAAATAAACATGCGAAGATTACCGCTAAAAAGCCATACGCTAAAAATATTCCTCAGAATAATACATGGTCGAATATACCGTAAATGCGAGGAACACCTCTCTGATACTCAATTTGGATTTCGTAACGGGCTTGGAGCGAGAGAAGCCCTATTCGGCATACAGATCTTGGTACAGAGATGCCACGACATGTCCACCGATGTATACGCATGTTTTCTCGATTACCAGAATGCGTTTGACTGTGTCGACCACGGGAAACGTATTAACATCCTTCGGAATATGAACTTAGATGGCAGAGACGTCCGCATTATAAAAAATCTGTATTGCAACCAAATGGCTGCTGTCAAGGTTGAGGACGTGACTACCGAGTACGTTCCCATTCAGCGAGGTGTGAGGCAAGGGTGTGTCCTTTCTCCACTACTCCTTAACATATACTCTGAGCAAATTTTCGCCGACGCATTGGACGAAGCACGGGAAGGAATTGTTGTCAACGGAAAAGTAATAAATAACTTGCGTTATGCGGACGATACAGCTCTACTGGCAGGAAGGGCTGATGACTTGCAGGCGTTGCTGGATAAAGCGAAAAAAGAGGGCTTAAATTAAATATCAGCAAAACCAAAGCTATGGTTATTAGCAAAAATGGTGAACTTCCAGCAAACCTGAGTACGGGCAGCCAACAGATTCAGCAAGTCTCCAGCTTGAGATATCTGGGATGCTTGTTGAAATGTAAGTGGGATAGCATGCAGGAAATAAGGTCCCGCATCGAGCAGGCTAGGGCAGCATTTAGCAACATGAAGAAGGTTCTTACAGCTCGAGACTTGTCAATACCCCTACGTATTCGTTTACTACGGTGCTACGTATTTCCAATTCTGTACTATGGAATGGAAGGGTGGACTTGAATAAAGACAATGTGTAACCGAATAGAAGCGTTCCAGATGTGGTGCTACCGTCGCCTGCTACGAATATCATGGGTGGACAGAGTCCGAAACACCGAGGTGCTTGCCCGTCTCCGGAAACAACTGGGAAGTCATGTGGAATGGGAAAGTCCGCTCTTTCAGAGGTTTCAAATGATGATAGAATACTACATTCTGAGCCAAGACAAGACGTCCTAGGCGGACATGGCACATGAAGAAGAAGAAGAATTTCGTCCCATTAGTTACAACATATAAACATATTTTATAAAGGTTCTTGTTGAGTTAATCATAGACCCCCAGTCTGTGCGCCACTAGTCATTATACGTAATGTACTAACATCTGTATCTATAATACATAAATGTAATAAATAGACTTCCGGATTGAAATATTTGATTTTATTTTATAGGATGAAGCCGGTGCTGCCGCAATCCTTTCAGTCCAACTCGACGAACAGTTGGGCGGTGATCCCGTTCAACACAGAGAAAAACAGGAGCATGAGTCGCAACTGTTTTTGTCCTATTTCAAGTCTGGTGTGCGGTATCAACCGGGTGGAGTTTCTTCAGGTTTCAGACACGTCGACAGAGAAGAGGCTGAAACGAGACTATTCCAAGTGAAAGGATCTAGAAATATTAGAGTTAAAGAGGTAATTAAAGGCCCTACCAAATTTACTATTTGCTTGAAGGTGATAGATAATGAAAGATGACTTTTGATTTGCATTATCGTTGATTCAAACTTGAATAATTTTTTAGGCATTTTATACAACCTTAAATCTAATTTGTAAGCTTTGATGTGGAGAGTGTTTAAACAATGACGCAGTCACAAAATTCGTTCAAGCGTTATTAGTCACACTTAAGTTTTAACATAGCGAGCCATCCAACTATTAGAGAGCGTTATGAAAATATGAAAATGTTGGACGCATGTCAGATCGAGTAAAAATGGGGTTTGTGTTCAGGATAATGATAGATTCCCAACAAGCTCATCATTCAGATTTCAACAAACCAAACGTTTCGTTGAGATATGATGACAGTACTTCCAGAATTGTGAGGAATTAACATAATTTCTAGAACACATCGGCAGCATTAGACGTCCAGTTGAATTTGCTATGGCGATGGAAATGGACTCGTGCTTAGGCTTACCCTACCCTTGCACATCTACCTGTCGAGAGGGGGCCAGATGAGCCATATATAGGCTTCAACATACTGATGTTAAGCTACTTAAAAATGCCCTCAGGCTAATGATGATGTTTGGACTAACGTTTGAGGGCATTCCTAAGTCGCTGTGGTAGATGTGCAAGGGTAAGCCTAAGCATGGGTCGATCTGAATTTCATTGAACATCTAACGTTACTCATATCTGCGAGATATTATTACATAAATGCCTAGGATAACCAACTACCTATAGGGTAGTTGATTGCTCGACACATGCAGGGACTCTTGAAGAATAGATTGATAATAAAAGTGTCCTGCTGCCTGCTGAGGACAGAGCTTTGTCATATTTCAAAATGACTAATTTTTTTAGTAAAACTGTACAAAATTTTTAGGTTGATCCCAACATCTCTTCAATGAACAAAGGTGACTGCTTTATTCTGGACGTTGGAAGAAATATCTATGTCTACGTAGGAACCGGAGCGAAGAGAATAGAAAAACTAAAAGCCACCGCCGCTGCCAATCAGATAAGAGATCAAGATCATGCCGGAAAATCCAAAGTAACGATTGTAGGTAGGTAACATGAAACATTTTTTTTAATTTATTATACGCTTCATTTTATATGTATAAAAATTATTAATTTATACATTTCGAGTTGGTTCTTATAAAATGTAGGGTGCAGAAAAGAAGCGGCTCTTTTAAAAATATGTCCTGGACTTGGCTTATTTTCCCTTGAAAAATGTCCAAATTCTCCGATCGTGGCTCATTTTCCCAGCTTCAATCGTTTTAAATGAGATTTCAAGCAAATAAATGGACTTACCACCAAAATCATTCGCATCGATTTATGCCCGTCCACCATAAGGCCAATTTTCGGATTTTTCTTGCGTCCCTGGATATCTTCAAAACGTATTTTTTTCCCCAAGTATCTTAAAGAATTTAGTGCATAAAAATTTAAAAAAAATCAATTTTTGGCCTTTGACGCCCAATTTTGTCTCAAAATACATTTTTTTTTAAATCGTCCATATCTCAGAAACGGTGCATCGGTTCAAAATTTTTCAAGAGACATGAAAATTAGAATTTTTCCTAAGCTTTCGAATGCCGTAAATGGTGTTTAAAAATATTGACTTATATGCAAGATACGCCTGCGCAAAGTTGAAAAATTGGAAAAATCCCAAATTTGGGCACTTTGTATAAACAGCTACATTTTTTGTCACCTCAAAATACATAAGAGTCACTATTATTCATAAAATTTCAATGATTTGGAAGCTCAGAATCCGTAATTTAATTCGATTATAAGTGTTAAAAAAATTAAAAACGCAACTTAAGATTTTAGGTAACACAATTTAACATTATTTTTTCAGACGAATATAGTCCACAGTCAGATTTCGATGCGTTTTTCACCGCTCTTGGGGGTGGTTCCCGTGACACAGTACCTGAGGCATCCACTGGAGGCGATGATGCGCAGTTTGAAACGACCGAAGAACGCGCTGCCTCTCTATACCGTATTTCAGATGCTTCAGGTAAAAAAACGTTACTATTGGCAGTAATTTACAGTGCTATATTAGCAATTGAGTAGCTTTTTCTTAGTTTTGTAAATTTTTATTTATTTGTTTCATTAAGATTATTCTTCTATATACAATATGTAATACGTAGGCTTTTTTTGTTGCAGGATCTCTTCGCGTTGAGCCAATCGGTCGTCGTCCATTAGAACCATCTTTGTTGGATGAAGGAGACGTGTTCGTGCTAGACTCTGGTAATGCTGATGTTTTTGTATGGGTTGGACGACGCGCTTCCGCCCAAGAAAAGCGAGAATCGATGAAGAAAGCTGACGTTTACTTGGCTGAACATAAGCGTCCATCGTGGACTCATGTAGAACGTGTTTCACAGGTAAAAATAATTCAATTAATTAGATTCTAATCGACTGTGCTACTAAATAAAAATTAGAATTTGATACTACATCTTATATGAAGGACAGTCCAGATTGGGCTAGAAGAAACAACGCCCGTAGTTAAATTTATATTTTTAGGGAGCTGAACCCGCCGCCTTTACCCAATACTTCCGGACCTGGCAAGGATTGGGCGAAACTCGTACCCGAATCGCCCGTTCCGCAGAATATCCTCGTCTCTTTCATGCACTTTTACGTCCAGGTTCCTCCAATTTTAAAGTTGAAGAGGTCCATGACTTTAGTCAAGATGATCTGAACACTGACGATATCATGTACCTCGATATCCCGGAAAGTAATACCGTTTGCTTGTGGATCGGGAATGGAGCAGATGACGAGGAGAAGGAACGTAGTGGAGAACTGGTGCAGGTAAGCACTGAAAGTCTTAGTTGTGTTTATTTAGTATTAGAGACAATGTATGAGGGTCGATAATTTTGAAAGTGGTAAAAAGTGAAAAAAATTATAGTAGGATGAAACCCATTGGAAAAGGTAAAAAATATAACAAAAATGAAAGGAAAAATAATTTACGGGCGATCTGAGGTAGGGAAAGGGAAGGGGGTGAGTTTTTAAGGGTAAAAAACGGTTTATCTCGATTTCCGGCAAAACTAGTGGGTGATTAAACTGTGATAAACGAATTGTGAAAGTATAGACTTAGCACAATGCAGCATCTCATCGGAATTTCCGCTCACTGCTGCTCGCAATAATAATAATAATAATAATAATAATAATAATAATAATAATTAGTCATTTCAAGACCGCTGGTCCTGTTGCTTTGAAAGTACTTTTATGTTTTGGAATTATGACATAGGTTAACAAAGAAATTTTTAAAATTATTTAATATTTACAGAACTACCTTAAGCAGCATGGCAGAGAGGACACTACGATTATTACTCTCCACCAGGGCGAAGAGGACGAACACTTCAAGTCGCAATTCTCCACTTGGAATCCAGAAATGTGGGAGAACCAAGTTGACGTTAGAGAACTTGCCAAGAATTTTGAAGAAGACTGAGGCATATTATAGGAACTAGAGTTTTTTCGTTACTTCACGCAGTTTTTTATAAGCATACAATTAAATTATTGGAAAATATTAAAGAAAGGCCTAAGCACAAAAGATATTTTCTAAATCTTTTAAACAAAGGGAAAAATTGTTCACAAATAGCACATAGTTTTGAAATAGTGAAAAATTCCAAGCGTTTGGCATTCGCTTTAAAAGTGCAGAAAAAATGTAGCCTAATAAATTAACTGACAATATTTGGTAAGAAAAAACATTTTTTGAATTTCGCACAAAGCCTTAGAGGTTGCTTTAAGCTTATATAACATAAATATATTTATTGAATAATTAGGTTTGTCAAATAAGAAGTGTATGTTTGTTTAATTTTTAGCTTCGTATTGAAATATATTTTTTAATGTTATTAAGTTGCACATTTTTTTTTTGGAGCGGAGAAAATCATTGGGACATTAAACTGAGTAACTAGATATTACAAGATTGTATGTGCTTAACACGACAGAAGTGAAAACTTCAAAGAGCATAAAAAATTAACAAACAATACTTAATAAGGTGTGAGATATGTACATATTTGTACATATTTGTACAAGATACAAAAATGGGAGAAATAATCAGAATAATTTCAATATGACCAAATAGTTTGAATGTACCACAAATGCTAAGTAAAATTTTACATTTACATAGAAATATCCCAAAAAATCGGTTGCAATAGTCAGTTATGTGAGATTTTAGGAAAATAAATGTACTTGCTACAAAAACTATAGGCAAAAAATGCTGAAAGGGAAATTTTACCTCAAAATCTTCCAAAAAACTCAACGTTTTCCGATCTTGATCTATTTTCCAGCTTCAAATCACTTTAAATGAAACTTCAGGTAAATGAATGTTCTTACTTACCATAAAAACTATACGCATCGATACTCAACGTTTTCCGATCTTTACCTATTTTTCCGGCTTCAAATCACTTTAAATGAAACTTCAGGTAAATGAATGTTCTTATTTACCATAAAAACTATAGGCATCGATATGCAAAAGCTGTACTGGTAAGACAAACTATGAGATAGGAGGTAGAAGAGGGTTTCCTCACGATTTGTCCTTCAACACGTCGACAACAATTATTGATTAGTGCTTGGGCCTCACTGAAACGAGACTATTGAGGTCTCGGTCTCGCAAAGTCTCGAATCTTCGAGTCTCGTCTCGGTCTCGCGGAGACTAGACATTTTGTCGTCTCGGTCTCGCCGAGAGTCTCGTGCACTTAAAAAAAAATCTTTTTTTTGAAAACCTTAAAAGAATCGGTATTATAAATTCGACCTATTTTTGGATATTATCACTTTAATGAATAATAATTAGATTTTTTGGGGTTTTTCAGTTAAATAATAATTTTAATAACCTGCTTCTTCTCAAACTACTGGAGCAAACTGATCCAAAATTGAAGTGAGTGTTAGGAAATTACGATTTTTGAAAAGCTATAAGTTTTAGAGTGTTCTAACTTGCAATTAAAAAAATCGTTGACATTTGCTCTAAAAGGCTAATTTGTCTTTATTAATATATTATAAAAACAATCCTAGATTTCTTTCATTTATGTCTCCAACTCCTAATAAGAATAAAAAATAAAAAAATTAAATGAAGACAAAAATCTTAATTTTAAAATTCTTGACAGAATGGCGAAGGAAAAGTAGTATATTATAAAGGATTGTGTTCAAAATTTGCTAGGGGGAAATTCTGAGGTGATTAAGATACCGTATGATGAAAGGATTCAAGAGATAATGAAGGTTTGCATCTTCTTCTCGAACTACTGAAGCAAACTCATCGAAAATTGAAGTGAGTAACACGAAATTATGATTTACAATTTTTGAGAAGTCATAAGTTTTGGAGTGTCCTAACTTGCAATAAGAGAAATCGTTGACATTTGCTCTAAAAGGCTAATTTGTCTTTATTAAACTGTTGCTGAAATTTTTTTCAGACATAGCGTGACCTGAAGGATATTCCCGATATACACTCGTAGATACCTGTATTCCTCAAATTTCAAAATAATATTATTTCGTGCTTCTAGATTCATAGTGATATATTTCTATGTTAAAAACACGTTTATGTTTTTAATATAATATAAAAACAATCCTAACTTTCTTTCATTTATGTCTCCAACTCCTAATAAGAATAAAAAGTAAAAAAAAAAAGGATAACGAAAATCTTAATTTTAAAATTTTTGACAAAATGGCGAAGGAAAATTATATTATAAAGGATTGTGTTCAAAATTCGCCAGTAGGAAATTCTGAGGTAGTTAAGATACCGTATGATAGGAGGATTCAAGAAATAATGAATAATAACCAGTTTTGCTTTTTCTTCTCGAACTACTGAAGCAAACTTATCGAAAATTGAAGTGGGTCCCACGAAATTACGATTTACGATTTTTGAGAAGTCATAAGTTTTGTAGTGTCCTAACTTGCAATAAAAGAAATCGTTGACATTTGCTCTAAAAGGCTAATTTGTCTTTATTAAACTGATGCTGACATTTTTTACCTGTATTCCTCAGATTTCAAAATAATATTACTTCGTGCTTCTAGATTCATAGTGATATATTTCTACGTTAAAAACACGTTTATGTTTTTAATATAATATAAAAACTCTCCTAGCTTTCTTTCATTTATGTCTCCAACTCATAATAAGAATAAAAAGTAAAAAAATTAAATAAAAACAAAAATCCTAATTTTAAAATTTTTGATAAAATGGCGAAGGAAAATTATATTATAAAGGATTGTGTTCAAAATTTGTCAGGGGGAAATTCTGGGGTAGTTAAGATACCGTATCATGGGAGGATTCAAGAAATAATGAATAACCCAAACTAACCTGTTTTGCTTCTTCTTCTCGAACTACTGGAGCAAACTAATCGAAAATTGAAGTGAGTCTCACGAAACTACGATTTTTGAGAAGCTATTAGTTTTGGAGTGTACTAACTTGCAATAAAAGAAATCGTTGACATTTGCTCTAAAAGGCTAATTTGTCTTTATTAAACTGATGCTGACATTTTCTCTCAGACATACCGTGACCTGAAGGATATTCCCGATGTACAGGGTGTCCCATTTTCGATGATATTACGGGGTATCTCACTTACGAGTGAAGATAGAGAGTTGCGGTTTTCGCAATACTGTGCTACTCTTTTGTGAAAAGAACGATGGTATGAACAAAAATTTCATAGCCCGCTTCGTTTCTAAGATACAGCACGAAATCGAAAATATTGCATTTTGGGACCCCCCTCGTATCTCCGTTATCCTTTAACATATCGCAAAGCTAAAAACTTGATCCTATACAGTTTTTTACGTAGAATCCAGTGGCGTAGTCAAATTTTTGCCGTGAGCTCTCAACTTATGTTTTTTTTAATGGAACACCCTGTATATTTTTCTTTCGTTTTATTGGAAATTTTATAAGCTTTTCAAAAATATATAATACATGACATGTATTTTAAATAATAAACCTAAAATTCACAATTTCAATGAATAATGTCCATACAGAGTGTCTCAAAACTGGCGCACCACCCGTTAGGTGCTTATGCTTATGTTCGGGGACACCCTGTATACATACGTAATATCATAATGTGTATTATAGCATAGTATTAGTAGGCCTTGACTTAGTTATATTAGAAAATTACAAACATAGAAGTTTTAAAAGAGCTAAATCTAAGTAAGCTATGAACAATTTTATACACATAGGAAGAACAAAACTAAACAAAACTTCCAATATGTCATCTTAATATTAACTTCAATATTAACCCCTTAATAGATTTCCACAATAAAGTAACTGCTCAAAATGGTTGCCATTTTCTCGAACGCAATGTAGGCATAGGGTGGTTATTCTTTTTAAAGCGTTTAAAATAATTATGGAACGTCCTTGCAAGTTTTGAAATGCCGCATTGTTGGCGTGACGTAGTTCATCTATTGTCCGGTGACGGGTACTATAAACTTTATTCTGTAAATAGCCCCATAGGAAAAAATCTAGAACGGATAAGTCGGGCGACCGTGGAGGCCATCTAATTGGTCCATTAGTACCGATCCATTTTTGCGGAAAATTATTTTCTAAAAAAGGTTGAACAATTCGGTCATTATGGGTGGGCGCACCATCCTGTTGCAAATATATCCTGTTAAAAAGAGCTATTGGCACATTATATAGAAACACAGGAATAACATCTTCCAAAATTTCAAGATATTTCTCTCCTGAAAGACTGCCTTCATAAATTTGGTATTTTATTTGGCGCTCCAAAATGAAAGAAGCCACGCTAAATCCAAATCGACCCTGTTGCTCTCTTTCGAATATAACATGGTGATTTTCTTGGGACCAATACCTAGTATTATGCCTGTTAAAAATACCTGCACTTGAAAAGTAGGCCTCGTCGGACCATATTATAGATCTGGCAAAGTTGCTATCAATACGTATTTGTTCCAAATACCAGTTGCAAAACAGCAAACGTCGTTCTGCATCACCAGGATGCAAATGGTGCACGATCTTAATCTTGTATGGCTTAAATTTATATTGAGTTAATATTTTTGAACCCGAGTCTTGGCAACACCAACTTCCTGCTCTAGAACCCTACATGATTGTGAAGGCGTACACACATAGAAAAGAGTTCTCAAACTGAGGGAATTGACGTTATTCCAAGAGCATATTGACTTTGATATGTGGCAAAAAATATTACTTTGTGTGGAGAGAAGAATTTCTTCACCTCAGAAAAGAGTTCTCAAACTGAGGGAATTGACGTTATTCCAAGAGCATAATGACTTTCATATGTGGCAAGAGAATATTATTTTGTGTGTAGTCTCTATACATGCCAAAACGTTGACTTCATCCCTATCACGATTTTCCTTATTATACGCTTTAGGTCGGGGCCGGATAAACGCTCCATGTTCTATCAATTTTTTTTTTATTCGGGAAAACATTAAAATACCAGGTTGCCTTCTTTCTGGATATCTATAAATTAAATAAAAAATAAACCCACATACGTCAAAAGTAAATAAATATTCAAACAAACCTATTGAAATATAGCTGTGAAGCTTCACGGGAATTTTCATTGCTCTGTATAAAGCAGACTAACATGTCATATTTTTCAAAATATTCATAATTTTCATTTTCGGCCATCGTAAAAAATGCAATATTTCAGACAAAATATAAATTTTTTTACTACTAACATGATAAATCACCATTATTTACTCCATTCCTCAAATGAGAAGTAACATTTCTCACCCTAGGTAAATAACAATATTAAAAAAAACCTAGGTCAATAATGAAACGGAAACGGAAAATGCGAAAATGTCAAACTTGTTAGTTTGACAACTAGTTGTCATTTCGGATTATTTGAAAAATGAGTAGTAAATGATTAATTTCAAAATCTAATCAATTCAAATAATGATAAGGATTGTATCAGTGCTATTAGTAAAAAAAATATATACAGTATGACTCACTTTGCATGACTCCCCATAATATTCTTATTAATAATGCGATTTTGTCAAAATTTAGATGGGAAGAAGGTACTTTGTATGTATGGAGCTGTCAGGAGATTATGTTACGATATCTGTCAGTTAGACAACTGAACTTCCAGGCTACCTGATATTTCGAACTATTTGAAAAATAAGTAGAAAATGACTAATATAAAAATCAAATCGAATCAAATATGGTAATATATCAGTGTTAGTAGTAAAAAAAATTCTATATATACCTCGGTTGAGAAGGCCATTATTAACCTCGCACATTATATCCTTCGGCGCTACGCGCCTCAGGATATAAAAGTGCTCGGTGAATAATGGCTTACTTCTCAACCTAGGTATATAATATACTATTTGCAACTGGCAGGTTTTGACAATAGGAAATGATCATTCCATTATTTAGTAATCACAGCCTACTAATAGTATACTCATCAAGAGTGTCCTTCTATAGGGACACATTTTGTGAAATTATAAATTTTGGGCTTATTATTTAAAATACATATCATGTATTATATATTTTTAGAAAGCTTATAAAATTTCCAATCAAATAAAAGAAAAATATATAGGGTGTTCCAATTAAAAAAATACAAGTTTGATTTATAGCTAAAAATTGACAGCTCACAGCAAAAATCTGACTACGCCACTGGATTCTACGTAAAAAACTGTATCAGATCAAGTTTTTAGCTTTACGATAAGTTAAAGGATAACGGAGATACGAGGGGGGTCCCAAAATGCAATATTTTCGATTTCGTCCTGTATATTAGAAGCGAAGCGGGCTATGAAAATTTTATTTATACCATCGTTCTTTTCACAAAAAAGTAGCACAGTATTGCGAAAACCGCAACTCTCTATCTTCACTCGTAAGTGAGATACCCCGTAATATCATCGAAAATGGGACACCCTGTACACTCATAGATACCTGTATTCCTCAAAATTCGAACTAATATTATTTCGTGCTTCTAGATTTTTATATTTTTTATTTTTGTATGGTACCTATAATTTAGACATTAAATATATGAATTTAGACCTGTTTTGAAAATATATTTTTTTCTGTTACTCATGAATATAGGTAGGCAACTAGTAAATTGTACTTTAGATACGTAGGTACATACTTTCCGAGATTTCTTTCATTTTCGTGTACCTAAATATTTTTTTATTTTTTGTACGTTACCTATAATTAAAAAAGAAACATTATTTTCGTACTATCCTACTTATAAATTATTTTTATTTCAATACTCGAGACAGGCGTGACGAGAATCTCGGTTTCGAACCTTGAATTCTCGGTCTCGAGTTACAATTCATAGACTCGTCTCGGTCTCGAATTTCGAGACTAGCCTCGTCGAGACCAAAGCACTATTATTATCTTTTGTGTATACCCTTCTATGTTACACGAAAATTCTTATTTCTTTCGAGAACCTCAGAATATTTCGAGAGTTGAGGTTTTGTAAATCTCCCGGTGTCACAAGGGTATTTTCGAGATGCCTCAACCTTTGACAAGTCAGTAGCAGAGTAGGTGCTCTGACGTTTCAGCCATAGTTTGGCAGAATCTACATTGATCGTCAGTGGTTTTCCTCATTTTCTTGAGGTGGCACCTCCAGGGGCCATGTCCAGTAAGAAGGTCTACGACCAGTTTTATCTTTTTTTTTGTAGCTTGAGAAGCTTTTTTGTGTAGTTAGGCGAGTGAAAGATGAGTTTTTCGGCCTGTCTCGGCCCAGGTGCATTGGCTCAATGTGTGTCTTTCCGCCTGTTTCCCCAATTTCTGAGTTCATTCATTACGTGTCCTCTAGTGATGCCACAGAATGGTTCGGGCCCGCAAAAGACAGTCTGTGCACCATTCCGTGCGAGCTGGTCAGCGGCTTCGTTGCCTTCCACATTTTCGTGCCCTGACAGCCCCATTAAGGTGAGTCTGGTTCTGTTTGCCAGCTGATCTGCAGCCATCCGACAATCCCACACTAGCCGGGAGTTGATTCTGCTAGATACTAGCGCTTTTAAGGCTGCTTGACTATTTGATAGGATATAGATCTTTACACCTCTTAGGCTATTTTTGGCACATTCAGAGATGGCTATATTGCATTTAGTACTACTTGAAAGATTGTGGGAATGCTTCCTAAAGGTGCAATCCGTGATTCATCTGTGTACCAGACAAGTGTTCCCCTCTCTAGTTGTTTTAGTCTTTCCCTTGTAGTAATCTGGAATCTGAAAATGGTGAGAGGGTGGCCTTGAAAGGCCGCGGCACTTAGGCCCCATTGGACCCCCTGTGCGTCCTCTCCAGGTCAACCAATCCATCTAGGCCATCGTCCAGCCTAGTGTTGTAAAAAAGGCGGCGATGTTGCCCGTGGAGGCTGTTCTAAGAAAAGCGATAGTTGGCCATCGTTCTGCCAAAATGGATTCCCTTAGTTCCGAAACGGCGTCGCAATCGCAGAGCAGATGCTCTACTGTTTCGTCCTCCTGTTCACAGCCTCTGCATATAGGTGTCTCGCATAATCTCATTGTGTGGAGATGTTTCCTTAGCTGGCAGTGTCCAGTCAGAATCCCGACCATGAGTCGTAGGGTCTTCCTTGACATATCCAGGTATGCTTTTGCTGCAGACTCATTAGGGTAGCTTAAAAACTCAAGGCCAGTCGACAGTTAGTTGTTTCGTCCCATCTTGCCCTAAAGTCTTCATGGGCGATCTTTTTTATCATATGTATCATCGTCGCGACAGGTAGGTTTGAAGGGCCGGCTCCGATAATGTTTGAACCGGCTGCCTTTCTAGCCAATTTGTCCGCTGATTTGTTACCTTCGCACTGTGCATGTCCTTTAACCCACCACACAGAAATTCTGTTTTTGCGGGCAGCATCCTCCAGTGAATTATGGCATTCTAGTACTGACCTGGCTGTAAGTTTACAACTTTTCAAGGCCAGTAGTGCTTGTCTACTATCTGTGTAGATTTTAATAGTCTTGTTCTCAGTATTCCTGCGAACAATCTCTTTTGCGGCTATGGATATTGCAGCAAGTTCAGACTGAACTATGCTTGCGTGTCCCTCCATAGGCCATTTAAGTTCAATTCGCAAGCTTCGGGAGTAAATTCCACAGCCTGCTCCTTCCTTGGTTTTTGAGCCATCCACGAAAATGTTAACCACACCTTCGGTAATAGGCTCAAATGGTTTTATTTGCACATCATATAGTCTGTCGAAGACAAACTTGGGAGGTATGCTATCTGCACTTACCTGCAGTCTTTCCACAGGTGGCGTCTAGTCTCTCCACATTCTATGCTAGGTTGCACACCAACGACTTTGAGCCTTAGCAATGCAGTCAGAGCCACCTCCCTTAGATAAATATCTAGGGGAGGCAGGCACATTACTTCCATGGCTCTGGTTGGGGTTGTTCTCATAGCTCCCGTTACAGTTAGGCAGGCAGTTTTCTGTACCTGACTGAGCTTAAGCATTGCCGTTTTTTGTTGACTCTTGGGCCACCAAACTACGGCTCCATAGGCAATCATAGGTCTTATGATGGCAGTATAGATCCACATTACCACCCTGGGTTTCATCCCCCAGGTTTTACCCATGGTCCTGCGGCACTGTTCATAAGAGATGTATGCCTTCTTTAGTCTTCGTTCTAAGTGAAGATTCCAGGTTAATTTAGCATCCAAGGTGACCCCAAGGTATTTTACCTCAGATGCAAAATTTAGTTGTGTGTTTAGGAGGGTCGGAGGTCGCAGTGGCTCCATCCTCCTTTTTCTGGTGAAGAGCACCATCTCCGTCTTCCTGGGGTTTACAGACAGGGAGTGCTCCCTGCACCACTTTTCGACTAAGCGAAGGGCACTGTGCATTCGATTGCACAGAACTCCTTCAAACATTCCGTTGAGCAGTATCGTAAGATCGTCTGCATATGCATTGGTGTAGAATCCATCTGAGTTGAGGCGATGCAAGAGGCTGTCGAGAACAAGGTTCCATAGCTGTGGCGACAGAACGCCTCCCTGCGGGCAACCTCTGGCAACGATGCCTCTCACTACAGTATCTTCCACCTTTATTTGCACCAGTCTCTTCGAGAGCATGTTGAAAATCCAGCCACTGACAGCAGGAGGGACGCCCCTGTTTGTTAAGGCAGCATTCATTTTTCCAAAGGTGGTTTTATCAAACGCACCTTCAATATCAATAAATACACCTAAGGTGGACTCATTATCGTCCAGCGATCTCTCTATCCGGCTCACTGCTGAATGCAAGGTCGTGTCGGTCGATCTTCCCGTAGTGTACGCATGTTGGTTGGGATGCAGCGATCGGTTGACCAGTACGCAGTCCCTCAAATATCGCTCACACAGCCTCTCCAGAGTTTTTAGCACAAAGGATGTTAGGCTGATTGGTCGATAGGCTTTGGGGACAGTGTAATCCATCCTTCCTGCTTTTGGTATGAACACCACTCTTACTTCTCTCCATTCCTTCGGGATGTAGCGCAGCGCTAGGCATGCCCAGAACACCTTTACCAAGTGCGGCAGTAACTCGTCCAAGCCCCACTGTAGTAGAGCTGGACAGATGCCGTCAGTACCTGGCGATTTGAAGGGTGAGAAGCTTAGTACTGCCCATCGTATTTTGTCTTCACTAACTATTTGGTTGGCACTTTGCCAGTCCAGATCAGTAGGTTGAAAGTTTGTCTCGTCTGGCCAGTTCCTGTCGTCTGTTACCGACGAACCAGGGAAATGGGTCTGCATAAGCAGTTCAAGACTCTCTTGTAGGTTAGCGGTCTTAGTGCCGTCCTCCCTTGTTAGTAGACCTAGGTCGCGATCTTTGTCTTTTGCGAGGACCTTGTAGAGCCGTGCAGTCTGCGAGTGATCTTCGATCTCCTCACAGTAGACCCTCCAGGCCTCCCTCTGTTTTTTCCTTACTATTTTTTTAAACTCCCGCAGATTGGTGCTGTATTGCTCCCAGTCGGCTTGAGTTCTAGTTCTTTTTGCTCTGTTGAAAGATTTTCTCGCTGTCCTCTTGAGTTCTCCCAGCTCTTTGTTCCACCATTTTATGGCTTCCCCTGGCTGTTGTTTGATGCCTCAAGAGGGCAAGATTTTTCAAAGGCTTTAGTTATGGCGGTCTGTAGGCCTAGCATGCGACTTTCCAGGCCGTCATTGTCTTTAGGCGTATTCCCCTCCACTTCCCGTAGGTTCTCCCGAAGCCGGACGAGGAACTGAGCTCGATCCGTCCTTCGGGGATCCCTAAAAAGCTTCCTGGGCGCCTTTATTGAGCTAAGCTCAAATGTTAACCAGCGATGATCTGACATGGTGACCTTGTCAGAGACATGCCAATTTATGACTAATTGAGATATGCCCGCCGAGGCAAGTGTTATATCAATTATGGTTTGACTCCTGGAGTTAATAAAGGTTGGTGCAGTACCTCTATTGAGAATGTTGAGGTTGCTACCTGTAATGTAATCATAAAGTGATTTACCTCTAGCATTGTTGTCTTCGTTGCCCCAGGTCACATGGTGTGCGTTAGCGTCACAGCCCAAAATGACCTCCCATTTCTGGTTCTGGCAGTGTGCTATCAGGTCCTCCATTTCCCTCGTGGGAGGCAGTGTAGCCGAGTCCTGGGGGAGGTACACTGCAGCTAAGACTACAAAGTTAGTTTTGCCGGCCAATACATATTCCATCTTCACGGCCGTTAGGTCAGAAGTGGACAAGTGATATAAAGGCTGGGCTTTAATGTTCTGAGGTACATATATTGCAGTCCTCGGTCTTTCTGTTGTGGGTAGGCTAAAGATGCGCCCACTTAGTCTGGTTAGTCCAGTTACCCTGGATTTCACTACCCAGGGTTTCTGGATCAAGGCCAGTGCACTCTGCGTTTCGTCCAGGTGGCGACAGAGAACTGCCGTCGCAGCCCGGCTATGATGCAGATTGCACTGGACTATGCTAACTGAACCCGCCATTGGGTTATTTTTAGGGTTGGTTCGGCTGATGAACCCTTCCTTTTGCCAGCTCAGGGCTATCCGATTCGATGTCCTCCTCCAGGAGGGCATCCTCGTCCATTGGGGCGGCGGCATCAGTCGTTCCCGACGGCTCAGCCCCTCCAGCTTCAGTCTCCATAGGCTCCTGAGCTGGTTTACTGATTTTGGGGTCCTCAACAGAGGGTGCCCCGTCTTCTGGTTTGTCAGGCCGTACTCTAAGTATGTAGTATTGTGGTCTTCAATTGTCAGTTTAAAGGTGCGATCAAAATGGAGTTTTGTTTCTATTGTATTAGTTGGTTTGGTCAACGCTCTATCTGGATGTTCTTCAGAATTTTAAGGTGACCAGTCAGATTTCCTGACTTCAATTTTGTGTTTGAGTGACTCTATACGCACTGGTCCAGGCCTCCTTTTCTATGCATATATCCAGCAGAGGGAGATCAAGTTAGATTTCCAGAGTCGCTGTGGGGCACGTTTTCATAGCCCCTGTTATACCCAGAGGCGAGCCTTTGTACTGTTGCTAGCTTTCGCTGTGTTGATATTTCCTTTTTTACCCACCACACGAAGCAGGCATAGGTTATAATAGGTTTTACAACAGTGTTATAGGACCACCAGATGATGATGGAGGGTTTTAGGCTCTATGTTTTACCAAAAAGTTGTCGACAGACCCAAAGCGGTGCCGTTGCTTTTTTGATAGTTCTTTCCAGGTGTGGGTTCCAGGTTAAGAACGATGCCTCCCAAAGTGAGTGATTTAAGGTTCAGCTTCTTTCTTTATGTGATTACTACGGTTTTGCTTGGGTTGACATAGTCTTTCCTGTGTACATCATGTGCTGACAAGGTTGAGTGCACTTTACATACGTTCTGAGTTCAGTGTTACCAGTAGATCATCAACAACCAGAGACCAGAGCATGGGCGATAGGATCCCTTCATGAAGGCATCCCTTTATTACTTTGACTGTGACGGCTGTTTCTCCATTTTGTAGTTGCGGGTTATGGGGGCGCTGAATGGATTCATGTGAGGTGTTATCAAATGCACTCTCTATGTTTAGAAATGACTTCTTTTTCAGCCAGTGCCTTCTCTATATCGCGGACGAGATTTTGAAGAGCATGGGTGGTAAATTTCGATGGTTGGTATGCGAATTGTTTTGCATACAATGGATCATTAGAAAGGAACTTGCTTCTGACGGACGTGCCTATCGATAATCTTTTCCATCGTTTTAAGAAGAAAGAAGGTTAAGCTAATGGGGCGGTAAGACTTTGGTTCCTCTTGTGATCGTCGTCCTGTCGTTGGTATGAACGCTACCTTAACTTTCCTCCAGTTTTTGAGAATTTAGCCCAATGCAAAGCTGGCTGTGAAGATTGATTGAATGTGTAGTAGTCGTATAGCTTGTAACAAGGCTGGAAAGATTCCATCTACTCTCGGCGATTTATAGGGTTTAAAGCTATGTATCGCCCATCTGATTGTGTTTTTTATAAAGATTGTGTTGGCTAGACCTTTTACTCTTTTTTTAGGCCGCTGAGCGGTTTCTATGGGCTCGTCTTCTTGTGCCATCTCTTCTTTAGCAATTATGCTTGACCCGGGAAAGTGTGTTTCTAGAATAATCCTTACTTTCTTGAAAGTACGCTTTTTTGTTTCAACAAACATTGTTCTTAACAAAGCTAATATAAAAGTAAAATAAAATAAGTTAAAAAAAACGATTCCCAATTCCTGATACAATATGTATACATATATATAAAATGACTGTAAAATGAGACGATTACTTACAAGAAAATAATTTAATACTAGTCACAAGGCACGAAGGTAAAAAGAGTAAAAAACACTACACTCAAATACAAACACATTTAGATTGCATAAGATATAGTCATTGAGCATAAAAAATTTTTTTAGTTGATGCCTAAAATCTTTGAGTGATGTTGCCTCCTTAATGTGGTGCGGCAGGTGATTGAAAACCTTTTTACCCTCATAGAAAATTGATTTTTAAGTTAGAGTAGAGGTAGGGATGGGTAGTTGTAAATTATTTTGCTGACGAGTTGGGTATCTAGGGTTTTCTATCATGAATTTATGCCGATTTTTAAATAGAAGGCTAGAAATTTCTATTATATAAACACAAGATATTGTAAGAATGTTTTCTTGAGTGAATAAATGTCTGCAGGAATCCCGCGGTTTTGCCTTGCATATGTATCTAAGAGCTCGTTTTTGGAGAATAAAAAGTGTCTGTATAAGACAATTGCTGGCATTACCCCAGAAACAGATGCCATAGCGTAGACGAGACTCTATAAGAGCAAAATAGACAGACCGACCAATCACCGCACCAAGCTCTTCCGCTGTCACCGTTACCGCAAAACACCTAACCTATATTTTTTTGCTAAGATCAATTATGTGATTCTCAAACTTCAATTCATCATCAATGATTACACCAAGGAATTTAGTGAGCTGGTGCTGTACGACTGGAGTGCCGTCAATCGATACGTTTTCAAGGTTACCCCTAAAACATAAGACTAAGGTTATCAGAATTAAGCGACAGGCGATTTGAGTCAAACCATTCCTTTATCTTCTGAAGGTCCGCCAACACGGTTAGGTGGAGGAATTCACTGGTAGGGCTATGCCAGAGAATTGTGGTGTCGTCGGCAAATAAAGTGATTTTTCCATGAATGTCAATATTTATAAGATCATTCACATCAGGAGAAAGAGTATGGATCCCAAAACGGAACCCTGCGGCACACCACAGGCTAATGAACCGTATTCTGAGGACTCAGAGCCCTTAAAGACCCGCTGACGACCACCTCTCAGATAAGAAGAGAACCAGGACCATACTACACCTCTGAACCCATAGCAGTGGAGCTTCCGAAGCAGAATCTCATGACTAACGCAGTCAAACGCCTTTGACAAGTCACAAAAAACCGCTGCCGAAACTCCACCTCCATTAATTTGGGCATACAGCTCAGAAAGAAAATTGTATACAGCGTCATCAGTATTATGGCCCTCCCTAAAACCAAACTGAGATTTATTGAGGAAATTTGACTAGTTTCTCAATTAGTTTCGATAGAGTGGACATAAGAGAAATGGGTAAAGTTTGAAGGGTCATGGAGATTGCCATCTTTATGAATTGGAATGACTTTTGCTGATTTTAGACAGTTTGAAAATGTGCCCATTGTCCAAGAAATGTTAATTGCGTCAGCAAGTGTTTTTAAAGCAATGTCGGGCAAGTTGAGGAAAATCTTAGCCGAAAGTCCATCCTCTCCAGAAGAATTCCTATTTTTCATAGAGGTTAAGATACTCTTTAATTCAATGAAGTCGGTGGGTTGAAAAAAGAAGGAATTTTGAACAGTCATATTGGACAGGTAACTAAGGGGCTCTGTTGTTGGATTGAGTTTCTGTTTGAGATTTTGGGCAATTTCACAGAAAAAAGTATTCAGTTCATCAAGGGGAACTTCCGGGTTAGCATCTGGTTTATAGTTTATAGTTGCTCTTACTTCTAATATCATTGACAATTTTCCAGCATTCTCTTGGCTTATTTATCCTCATAAGCCTACGATATAAGGAGCGATAGGTATTGAAATACTGATGAAAGGCTGGACAGTCAGTATACTTTTTGATAATGTGAAGGAAGCGCAAGTTTTTAGAAGACCTTTTCAGACCCTTAGGAAGCCAGGATTTATTCGAGGTAACTTTTGATTTAAGCTTGACAACGGGAAAGGCAACATTAAATAGGCGTAACACATTTGCATGAAATTCAGAGACAGGATCAGGCAGGTTACATAAAATGCCCCAATCAACAGAGGCAGCTAAATTGCAAAACCGTCCATAATTCCCATCACCAAAAATTCGTCCGTAGCGTGACTTTGTTTTAATATGATTTGTAGGAACTGAAACCTTACAAACAATAGCTTCGTGATCAGATAAGGCTGCATTATTAATGCTTGTGCTTGGGAAATTAGAGCAGACATAGTCAATTGTACTGGACGAGAATCTGGTGATATGAGTCTGGCAGTCTACATGCATTTGCAAGTTGAAATACCTAAACAACAACGTAAGGTCGAAGCAGAGCTATCATCATCATAATTTATGTTAAAATCCCCTGTAATTATGATATGTCCAGAGCATGGAATTATGCAGAGAAGACTTCCCAGAGCCAAGAAGAAATCATTATATAGAATTTTTGGCTTGGAGAGCATCATACAGAACTCAAACGCGGTCTCCTTTAGGAGATAATCATATTTATTTATTCGCTGAAAAGAACTCTGCTCCAAAAACAATTCATTCACCAGAATCATGCAGCCCCCATGAGACACCTGTGTTCTGCAGAAGTTGGATACTATTGCATAATTTGGTAAATAAACAATTTCATTCAACCTCAACCAATGCTCAGTGAGTAAAACTATATTGGGGTTATTTAAATCACTTAAAAATACTGAAAGTTCTGCTGTTTTATTCCGCATTGATTGAATGTTTAATAAAAGAAGAGAGTATTCTTCAAGATTGATCGGATTTGCTGTGAGATTTATTGAATTGTTTATGACATGTGTTTTAGAAGGTGCAGGCAGGAGTGTTTCACAGGTTGTTGGCGAAGACAAATTTATCATTTCTGAGTCATTAGCTGGTGATTTTCTGTAAGATTTGAACCCTGATAATTTAAGTTACATATATAACAATTAGGTAAAGCGTCATATAGTTCTTATCAATAGGTCCTGGAGTTATGCAGGGCACACTAATAGCCCCATTCTCGGCGTCAACAAGTGATGAGATTTCTTTATGCAGAGTGGCTATGAGATGATTCAGTACGGGTCGGCCTCCACTTAGAGGTGGTCCAATTAAAGTGACATTAGTATGTTTCATATCGTTGAGGAGCCTCACAATTAGTTCCTTGCCTAGACGCTTTCCCATAATAGAGTTCTTCGGATTAAGGAAAACAAAAACAAAATCACTCTTGCTAAACTTACTACAGTACAGAACGCATTTCTCAAGCATATCCTCAATTAATAGGTTTCCCATAGACTGGCTGTTCACGTCATATTGGCTCTTTGTGTGTAGCTTAAAGAGAGGCAAATAGCCTTTTACATCTGTTCCAAAGACGAGTATTTTGTTCTTTACTTGTTGAGTTGTATGATGCATAGAGATATTGCAGGGCGGTGTTAATGTTGTAACAGGCGCAGGCATTACACATTTATTCTGAAATTGAAACAGCTCATAGTTTAGAGTTTTTATTTGCATACATCCCCAATTCCATCAAGTTACCATCAAAATGAAAGCCCTGGTTCGACAAAAGATGCGAAAGAGCTGTAGGAAGGAAACAGCAAGCCTATAAGTACTGGCAGCAAAATCAGACCGCTGAAAATCGCAATTATTTTATCGAAGCGAGAAACGAGTGCAAGCGTGTGATCGACGAAACTAAGGATAAACACAATCAAAGGATCAGGAATAAACTTTTGCAATGCCCAAGTGGTTCCAGGAATTTTTGGTCGGTAGCAAAGGCAGTAAGTAACAACTTTACAAAAACGTCTCTCCCACCTTTGACGGACGAACGTGGCATCACGGCGACTACAGCCAAGGAAAAAGCAAACATGCTCGCCAAAATGTTTTCATCGCACTCTACCTTAGACGTGCCCCAAGGCAAGACTCTCCCCACTATACCGAACATCAACACTACCATGGCAGAAGTCAAGTTTTCTCACCGTTATATTCGCAAAATTCTTAAAGAACTAGATACGCAAAAGGCATCAGGACCGGACGGAATACCTGCCATCGTGCTAAAGAACTGCGCCAACGAACTAACACCCGTTTTTTCCAGGCTTTTTTCTCTTTCTTACAGAAAAGGGATTTACCCATCCTCTTGGAAAGTCGCTCGAGTGCAACCTGTTCCAAAAAAAGGCAAGAAAACCACGCCCTCAAACTATCGCCCAATTGTCTTGCTTCCAATAATCTCCAAAGTCATGGAACGTGTAGTCAACCAGCAACTACTCAAGTACCTCGAGAGCAACAGAATAATCAGCGATAATCAATACGGCTTTCGCCGTATTGATTACGACGGATTAAAAAAAAAATTTAATTCTAAAATTTTTTTCTTGATTTTGGGTATCCTTGGGTTAGTTTAGGTGAGCACTTGGTTAGATTCCTTTTCTTGAGCCCGCGTAGCGAGCGAAGGGTCATGCGAAAAGTGAATAAGTTTCGGACTGAAACTGAATTGTTATTTGGCAACGTCGGTGCGGTCTGGGTGCAATAGCCTCTCGTTTCACGTATGACCCTCCGCTCGCTTTGGTCGCTCCGGGGGCGCAACCAAACAAAACTAACCCAAAGCATGCCGGAAATCAAAAAATAAAATAAAATTTGCCAGTCGAAAATGCAAATATTTTTTAATTTGTGTTTCTTCATTTGGGCATGTCATGGGTTAGGTTTGTTTGGTTGCGCTCCCGGAGCGAGCGGAGGGCCATGTATGAAGTGAGATATTTGACGAATATATACATACATACAAAGGAATAGTGTTATTCCGATTAATGAATGCAAATGCATATTGAAAAATCAGCCAAGCAGCAACGTTTACCAAGAGGGTCTATACGGCGCATGATATCATTATGACAGGATCGACCATCCCTTCATCTTCATACAGTCGGACAACTGGGTGTCTTGGTCAACAGCAATATGTCCTGGCATGACTACGTTGCTAACATCGCAAAATCAGCCTCCCAGAAGCTTGGTACGCTATTTCGCAACAAAAACTGTATACACCGTAGCAGTTGATCTTGCTCTACAATGTGCAAATAAAATATAAAATATTGTGCACACATTTGGGGTGCCGCACCAGAACACACCCCAAAGCTACTCGATTCCGTCGGCGTCTCGTCGGCGGAGTTGACCCGGAATCTGGATATTCTGAAACACCGCAAACATGTGGCCGAGAAGTCCCTGTTTTACAGGTACTTTTACGGCAGATCTTCCCAGGATTTGACCCGCTTTATCCCATCCCTACCAGACAGTCACGATAGACGGCAAGAGCGCACCGGTTCGTCGTACAATTGGAAACACCTAGAACATCGCTTTACAAGAACTCCTTTGTCTGGCGCACTGCATCACTGTGGAACTCACTCCCAGGACGTATATTCGGATGTAACAGGCAAGATGTCCATTCGGCTATGCCGAACATTTCTTCATCCTATGCCGAACATTTCTTCATATGTGGCGTGCACGATAGCATTTAGTCAGATGTTACATAAAATCAACAAATAAGTCTTCAATTATTTAAACACTTCATGCATGGACCTCCGCTCGCTTCGCTCGCTACGGGGGCTCAACAAACAGAAACTAACCAAGTGCTAACCAAAACTAACCCAAAATTTTTATTATTTTGGGTTAGTTTTGGTTAATTTCTGTTTGTTGAGCCCCCGTAGCTAGCGAAGCGAGCGGAGGGCCATGGATGAAACGTTTAAATAATTGAAGACTTATTTGTTGATTCTATGTAACAGTCACGACATCCGACTAAATGCTACCGTTCACGTCACATATGAAGAAACGTTCGGCGTTGCCGAATGGACATCTTGCCTGTTACATCCGAATATGCTCCCAGGACATTAACTATTCAAGAACCGTGTCAATCAACATCTTCGCACACATACCGCTCATCGAGCACCATAGGATCTCCCTTTAGTGTGTGTGTGTATGTGTGTGTGTGTTACTGCCATAAAACAAAATCATTCCCCTAAATAAAAAAAAATAGTAGAGACACTTATAGCACAGCTTATTCACTACCAGCTAGTCATCTATCGAAATCGGAAAGTTGGAGTGTCGGGCACTGTGCCTACCTGGGAGTGCCCTGAGCGGTTCAGTTCCAGAGTTGAATTTAAAATGAATTTTAGCTTCAAAATCCACGACAAATTCGTTCGAAGCCTCGGCTATCGCCCTAAAAAGTTTGGATATTTCGGACTTTTATACAATTTTGCCTTTAAAATCGTTTTTAAACGGATTTTTAGACGATAAAAAGCATAATTTAAATTAAACGAACTGTCAAAAGTAGACGTTTAAAACAATATTGATGCAAGATCCTCTTCTAAAATTTACAATACTTGGTTATTGACTTTTCCAAATCAAAGGATGCCGCCGCAAGATGACTAGCTGGTAGTGAATAAGCTGTGCTTATAGCGCACCATTTTTCTAATGAATTTTGCTAACGAAACTACAGCAATCGTCTGGCAACAGTGTGCCTTCTTAAAAATCTCTGTTTGGGCTATTGTGACATTTGACCTTATGACAGTAAAAAGGAGGATGGATATTTACAAGTAAAATTTAATTTTGTTTAGTGTGGCTTTAAATTAGGACCAGAACAAAACGGAGGCCTCTCGTTCGAAAATTGATTTCAAATGTGTTTTGTCTATATTTCTAGTGCTTTTGTGAAGTGATGCTGAAAATTTGTGTCAAAACTGGAACTTTGAGGGCATTTTTTTGGCACAAATGTAGCGGATCCTCCGATTTTTTTGGCTTAAACTACTTTATAGGGGACACCCCCTTTCTAGTGAAAAATGAGAATTGACAAAATCGACAATACCTATATATCGCCAGACCCTACAAACCAAATAATATAAATAACCACACACAGTTCGGCAATTCCCACGCAAATGGCTACGCTGCTGAAATTTTAAAATATGTAAAAAAAAGTTAGGTGTTTGTCTAGGGTCAAAGTGTATTTATATATCCTGCCACCAATCACGAAACTGCCTCCCCGCTAAAAATCAAGTAAACGTCGCACTGTTGCCTGTTGTCGCGTATTTTAAATAGCTTGAAGGCGAATAAAATATACACAGTATACTTATTCCGGATTTGCCTGTGTAAATAAAATAGTAAATAATAGAAGACAGAAGTATCAAGGAAAATAACAAAATTAGGTATTTAAGTAGGAAATTTAAATATGTAAATTCACTATAGGAAACTAGACAGAAAATAAATTAGGATTATTGGGAAAAAATGTGGCAAGATCTAAATATGCGAGAACATTTTTTGCCCGCATTCTTTTCATACAGGTTCTTTCATTTGGCCAACAGTACATCCTATTACACAAAAGATAACATTCGCAGGGCGTTCTTCCATGTTACCTCACCAAACAATATGTTTCCTAAATAAAAGCAAGTATCTCAGTTAACATAAGAAAATATAACAACAGAAGAAGGTATCTTGGGCTCTATTCTTTAGTATGCCGATTTCATTTATTTGAGCGCTCCTTTTGTAGACAAATGGACGGTGCTAATTCATCTATCCCTTCACAAAAGAACCTAAAGGTTCTTCTTTTGGATAAACAAACTATATTTTAGTATTGAAATAAATGAGTTATTAAAGTTCCACGATGAAAGCTTGAAATCGGAACAGATCTTAACTAAAAAAATAAACTCCCCTAGATTATAAATACAATTGTCGATTTATTGATTCTACTTTTGATTTATAAACTTATTACAAAAGTTAAAAAGAAATCACAAACATCTTTAAAACTATGCTTAATATAGCTGCTGTAGAAACTGATAAATCTAAAAAAAAACAAGGAAATTGAGCAAAGTGGCAATTATTTTGAAAAAGCGCGTAATTTAAAAAGTAGGGAAATCATAATTGGTCCCATAACAAAAAAACAAGAAAAAACAATGTCGATGGCGGAGAAATTTTAAAGAACTTTCACATGCATTTCCGCATGGTTATAAAATTATAAAAAAAGTTTAAAATACTACATAGGGCATGTAAAAAATATAGAGGACACTGATATTTGAAAGCAACAAAAAAAAACCTAAATACAATATCCCAGATCACTTGTTTTTGAAGTAATTTCAGATGAATATTGACGGTTTTACTGTTGCAATTTAAATTTTTGTCACATTCCTCGGTCAAACTAAAATATTAATAAATTAATTTTCGCACTGAAGGGTACTTAATTATCGCGACTCTAAGGTCCTGAATCTCCACTAATGGTCCATTTTGATACCAATGTTTTAATATAGGAAGTTTGACTTTTACATCCACGTCTAAGAAACAAGAAATTAATTCAATACATTCTCAGAAAAAAATATACGAATAAAGTATGTTCTGCCAAAATGCGTGGACATCTTGTCTTATATATATTCAATGATAGAAAGAGGGCCGAGAAGGCCAATGGAGCTTTAGAGCTGCCAAACTATGTACTTGGGTCGGGTAATGTGCAGACCAAAGAAGGCAAGCAAATTTAAAAGAAGTGTTCTATGGTCACATATATAAATAAGTACCAATATTAGTTAAAATAAAGGCATTATTGGTAGGTGTATAAAGTTCAACAAATTTTCTCCTACTAAGGACAGATTTTGATGTGATTCTTTGACACTTTGATTTCTGTTTGTACTGTTTTTAACACGAATTTTTAAATTTCTAAAAACACATCTGGATATAATATTGACTGTTTTCTAAAACATGAATAATGACTAAAACAGCTTTATGGATAAATTATATTAAAAAAAAAAACGACGGTCCAACTCGGGTAATTTCTTTTCAAATGGACACTTCCATTATCACTTCTGGCAGTCTAAAATTTCGATTTTATTAAAGTATAATTTAAGACCCTCTAAAAACAACTCCATATGTTAATAGGCAGGGGTGTAAAACTGTCACGTCGCACACAATTTTATTATTACTTCAACTGGCGGAGATTTGGCTATGTAAATCCTCAATGGCCTATTTGTTTAAATTTTTAAAAACATCGTCTAAAATACCCTGTGACTCCAATTGGAATGATACTAAAGTATTCTAACATTTTTTGGCAAATAAATAAGTTTGAGACACATTCATAGGATTTTTTCTTAAAATAATTGAGATTTTGGAAATGTCGATTCATATTTAGAAAACACTCAATATTATTACCTAGAAAAATGCATGGAACATATACACAATAATAGCCGATATCAAAACAATCTCAAAAAGTAAAACACGTCATATTTAAAAATTTAAAATCAACACACTCTATGTTACAGAAATCACATCCTGAAGATTTGCAAATTCGAAAGGAAATTATCACAATTTCATGTGTTATTATTATAAAAAAAAATATTTGGTTAGTACTTCCTACGGAAAAAAAGAACCAAGGAACATAAATAAATAGGTATATATACAGTATGTTGCAAGTTTAAAGTCATGTATAGCAGCCTCGCTTATTATTAAAGACGATTAAATAGAGAAAGGCGTTTTATAGTCGATTTGCTGATATGTTAATTTGCCTAATTTTTTCTAACCCAAAAATTTGGAATTTATATAGCAGGACAACTACCACAGATCAACATTTAGTACAGTGGTAATGACAAAAATGGTTTATCATAAATATAGGCGATAGTGTAAATGGTAGTACCGAATTAAACTGATCATTCCACTGAATCTAGCTGCTGATCACACCATTTCAAATATTTTAATAACGTGATAAGCGTGTATCGTTCAAACTTGGAACACACTACATAAGGTACAAACAAAACGTAAGTACAATTTAAAATAGTCTTAAAAACAAGGAAAAATATGTACAATTCTAGGATATACATATACTTGACACGTCTAAAAATTGTATGACCTTGCGAGTCTTGTTTTATTATGGCTAAGGGTTTTACTCAGTCGGCGTTCCACCTTAAGTTTGTCGCGCCTTAGCGGGCATTTGATGATGGCCTTTAATTCAAATAATATGTTCAATCTCCTTGATTGAGCGCGTCCGACAGGGTGTGCGATACCACTACTCTGATGACCTCATACCTGAAGCACAGACCTCAAAGCGTACCAATAAGTTTTACATAGCCAGAAGTAACGTGTACAGGGTGTCCCAAATTCAAGCCTCATCATTGGGATCTCGGAAACTAGAAGATATACGAGGTCGGTTAAATGGAGGCAAAGTTGCGCAGTTTGATGCTGATCAAAATGCCACCTCACAAGTTTAAAAATTCCGAATACTTTCGAAGATTTTTGGATAAAACCGAATATTCCCGATTTCATTTTTATTTTATTATGACTCTATTTGAATAGATATAACAAAATAAATTTCACATGTTCATTCCTACTTTTTCTGTTCTTCAAGATGGTGTTATCAAATTTTCAAGCCGACGTTTCGTATTTGAGCTGCCATCATCAACTTTGTTTTTTTTTAAATACGGCCCTGGATTTTTTATTACGGAATTTAAGAGCTTCTAAGGTCCCAAAACCAATGATGTATCGCACTTATTCGAAAAATTCATATTAGTGACATTTTCCATAAGAACTCATGTGTTAGAGAGAGACAGAAAGTAGATTTTTAATAGGATTAAAAACAAAAACCATTTTTACGCATTAACGCTTTGTATAAAGAAAGCTTAAAAACTAACATAAGTGGTTAATAAATAATATAATTATTAAAGTGTCAACCCTCAAACCATAGGCTAAGCGCGGATTTACAAGGGGGGTAATGGTGGTTATTACCCCCCCCCCCCCATAAACAAACACCACTGCGACAGTATATTTAAAATTTGACGATCTTGATAAAAAGACCATAAAAAATTAATTCACCCAGATATAATAATTATCATTTCTTTTAAGCGTATGAAGTATGCAGCCTCTTAAATTGTAAAAGTCGCATCTTATCACTCTCACGTATTCCTTTTCATGAATAGGTCGTGCTGCTGCTGACAACATTGCGACCCGAACAATGCGTAAATCAGTAAATGATTTATTTCTTTGTTTTCGTTTTGGTCTCATCCGTTCAGGAGTAATAGGAAATCGATTTACGTAGATATTTTTCGTATAATTCGAATTGGTGTTGTACCTATCATTCAAAAGTTGCATTGATCGTTTAATAGACACAGTGACAGAGAAATCAAATCAAAATTACATTTTGGATTTTGTATAAGAGAGTGAAAGCAAAGTAGCCAATAATAGTAGACAAGACCAGACAGGTAGGAAAATATATATTTGGCGCCAAATGAATAATTCATTGTTATTGGATTTAACATTTTAATGTATTGATTACAAAAGTATAATCTAGTTTCTTAGTTTCTCTGCCGCCTGCCGCTCTTCTGAGCTGCGCGTTGGTCTATTTTTTTCATGCGAGTCTTCTAGATTATCTACAGGGTGATTGGTTAGTTATATTTGATACAATGGCTAACTTTTTGTTTAAAAAGATAGATCCTTGGTTTAAATTTGAAAGATTTTTAATTTTTTATGCCGATTAAGAATCTCGTAACAAAAAAAAAATATATTTATAAATTATTTATTCACCTATTTACATTTATTTTTATTTATTTATTTTTTTGCCGCGGTTTGCCATTATTTTGCGTTTGCTTAAATTATTTTTGAAATTTTCGTATAAAAATCCTATATACATATTTGAAATCAGGAAGAATTTATCTTTTGATTGGAAATACATTATACAGGGTGTCCCATTTAAAAAAAAAAGAAAAAGCTGAAACTAGACTACTTTGCTTAGGTCCTCCTTTTATCTTAGGAAACGAGAAATATGAGTAAGAGACAAAGTACAATCTTTTTGGAAAAAAACCAAAAGTTACTGAACATTCGACTGATGAAGGTACTCCGTCTACTTCTTCCAGCTGTTCTAAAGTTATAGAGTCCCCAAATAAACGAGAGTCAGTTGTTTTACATCCGACATTACAAGGTCCGTATAGTTCAAATATAGATGTTGGTTTGTACTTACGAAACGAAAATATTTCTGATTTTGAGAAAGTATTTTAAAATATGCATGGAAACCAAGTGAAAATTTTGCGTCCATAAAAAAATAACAAGGAAATTAAATTTGTTTTTTGTCCCATTAACATGTTAACAAATTTTCTTGGCTTACCTACTCAGTTACTTTAAATGGACTGTTTTGTAAATACTGTTTTTTATTCGCCAAAAAAGCCGGTGAATATAAGCAAACGGAGTTAACAAAATTAGTTAAAACACCTCTAGAAAAGTACTCAAACCTATACGGAAAGGACGGAGATTTAGTTGCTCACCAAAGTCATAATTACCACCGAGGAGCTGTTGAGAGTGCACAGTTTTTTCTTAATCAATTCGATCGGCCAGAAAATAAAATAGAAAACCAACTAGATAGCAAAAGAAAACAGCAAGTTACCGAAAATAGGACGAGATTAAAACGAATCATTGAATACATTATTTTACTAGGGCGCCAAAATATGTCATTTAGACATTGTCTTTATAAGAAAATAAACAATGATTTAGAGGACATCGCGATGATGGAATTACGTTAAGAGATGTTAGTGACGAAAATATTACTGGGCAGCTTGCATTAGGATCAGCAGAGAGTCAGGAAAGTTCCCTTGTTCAGGCATCACCTGTCAATCGTGGCAATTTTAAGGCCATTTTAGAATATCGGGCAAATGGCCCTGAAGTGTTACGCGACCATCTTAAAAATTCCGGGATCCGCTCAACTTATATTTCGAAGACTATCCAAAATGAATTTATAAGTATTATCGGTGATGAAATATTAAGTACCATCGTAAATAGGGTTAACAAATCAGAGGTTTTTAGCATACTTTTTGATGAAACGACAGACATGGGAAATATAAGCCAAATGTCTTTAATTGTGCGTAGTGTTTTCAACAACCTCATATATGAAGACTTTTTAGGTTTTATCGACTGTCACAGGGAAAATTATGAATCTGGCGACATAGACGAGCCCATTTTGTCTGGAAAACTTTTGGCAACAACCGTGATAAACGCATTAAAAAATATTCATTTGATCTAAACAAATGTGTAGGCATTGGTACTGACGGATGCAGTGTTATGCTTGGAGAGCCAAAAGGAGCAGTAGTGGAATTAAAAAAAGTAAATGCTCTGCTATAATCATGCGTTAAATTTATTAATTTCAAAAACTAATAAAGTGCAAATTGTACGCAACTCTATGGGTACAATAAAAGATGTCATTTAATTTTTTAGTACGTCTTCTAAAAGAATTAGCGTTTTGAGAAAATATTGCTCATCTAATTTAATAAAACTTTGCGTAACTAGATGGGTGGAACGCCATGAGTCCATCTTCAGATTTTGTTCATCTTTGGAGTCAATTATTACTTCTCTTTTTAAAATTTCTAATTGGTAAGATTCTGATTCATCAAGCAAAGCAGAACGTCTATACAAATCTCTACTCGATTGTTTAGTATTTTTTCTTTATCAGAGGTACTATCATATACCGCAAATTTAAGCAAAATATTACAAACCACTTCAATAGATAGAGTTACTGCAAGAAATATGATATATCAAGTTTTAGAGTTATTGGAAAATAAACGAAAAAATGTAGATGAAAGCTTTAATGCTATCTATACACAAGTGTATTCGCTACATGAAAAATTTGAACTAGATATGTTTATCCCACGTATTTGCTCTAGACAAATCAATATGGCAAATATACCAACAAGAGATCCAAAAGAATATTTTAGAATTACTGTATACATTCCCATTTTAGATTATACTATTGATGACTTATAATTTCGGTTTGACGAAGATTTAATGAATATTTTGAATTTAAATGTTGTCTTACCACCAATATTTTCCAAACTAAATCGTGACGAACTAGACTCGTCTATAAAAAAATTAGCGAAATATTTAGTATCTCTAAGATTCGAAGACTCTGATGACGCAATGATTGAGATGAAAATAAAATCGGAAATGGATTTGTGGCAAAATCATTTTGTTAGTAAAACTCAAAAAGACGATTTATCATTCCACTCTCTGTACCTTTATTGTAGAGAGGATTTTTACCCATATATTAAAAAAATCCTTAAAATAATATTGTGTTTACCTGTTAGTGTAGCATCTGCTGAAAGATCGTTTTCGGCTTTAAAACGATTAAAGTCATGGCTAAGGACCCACATCAGCCAAGAGCGTTTATGTGGTTTAGCGCTTATGCATATTAACAGGGAAACTAATATTGACATAGATAGTGTGATTACTAGGTTTGCTAATTCTAAAAAACGAGTTACTGATTTTGTAATATAGGTTTAGTTCAAAAGTGCATTTAAAAAAATATAATATATGTATTTTCAACGTAATGTTTTTTTACCCCCCCATAACTCAGTGCTAAATTCGCCCTTGCGGCATAGGCTCTATATTAAGCTATATTTTTAGCAATTTACTCAAGTAAATAGTTGTGTGGGATTAGATTTGGAACAAAAATAATAAATTTCACATTCTTATTGTTGTATCGCACTTTTTCGAAAAAATCAATTTAATGATTTCCTGGTAAGATCTTACCAAAAATCTATTTTCTGTCTCTCTCTAACACATGAGTTCTTATGAAAAATGCCATTAATATGAATTTTTCGAATAAGTGCGATACATCATTGATTCTAGTCCGTAATAAAAGGTCCAGGGCCGTATTTAAAAAAACAAAGTTGATGATGGCAGCTCGAAGACGAAACGTCGTTTTGAAAAACTGATAACACCATCTTGTAGAATAGAAAAAGTAGCAATGAGAATATGAAATCTATTTTGTTATATCTATTCAAATAGTCATAAAAAAATAAAAATTAAATCACGAATATTCGGTTTTTTTCCAAAAATCTTCGGAAGTGTTCGGAATTTTTAAACTTGTAAGGTGGCATTTTGATCAGCATCAAATCGCGCAACTTTGCCTCCATTTAACCGATCTCGTATCTCTTCTAGCTTCCGAGATCACAATGATGAGGCTCGTATTTGGGACACTCTAAGAAAATGTAGAAAAATTGTTCATTGCCGTACCCAAAAAACTGATGTTAAATTCGCAATATTAATCAAATTTTACGGTTTTAAAATATGAAATGACAAAAAAAAATGTTATCCGCCAAAGTGTGGGGTTAAATTCTTATTCTTAAATAAATCATAACAGGAAATCTGGTGAAGCCCGTCCTCTTCAATTGAGCAAAATTAATGTTGGTTTTTATCAGAAATATAAGTAAGTGACGTTATCCGTAAAAAAAATATCTGTGGATTGATGGTCAACCGCTGTTCTGAAGGATTGTTACTTATTGCGCCAAAAATACTACAGTCAACTTGCTGGATTATATTCTGTTTGACTAAACGTTAATCCTTGAAGCATTGACATTATGAAAGGAACTTAATCTCTAATCTCTAGCCAATTGGCTAGAATATTTGACCAACAAAATGAATACAAAAATTCTACGTCTATCACAGCACATATACCGGGTGTTGCATCGGAAAACCGTCCATAGGAAATCCCATGCAAATTTTAATACCTCCTAATATTATCTCCCCTATTCATTTTAGAGCAAACTTGTATTAGACTTTTTTGAAGGTCCTTGTATGGTAGACTCCCATGTAAAATATGAATAATTTTCATTTAGCGAATTAAGAGTTATTTTGAAAAATGTTTCCTAAAATTTGTGGTACAAAAATGCGATCCTGATAATTTTCTCAATTAAACCACCGGCAAATTATAATAACTGACAAACGATTTCATATTTTATAGTAACTATTTGTCTTTATTTGTTAAAAATGCTCTACACAACAGAAGAAAAAGTAACCATGATTAAATGGTACTATTCCAGTAACAGTTTTCGGGCAATAGCCGATATGTGTGCCGTGAATTATCCTGATAGACCTGTATCCAGCAAGTCAACAGTGCGTAGTATTGTTCAACGTTTCGAGAAAGAAGGCACTGCAATTCATAATTTGCAACTGCTCGAGACCGATTGCCGGAGCCGAAGAGCAGGAAAATAACGCGGATTTGGAAATCCTTCTTCATGTCGAGGAGAATAGTGGCCTTAGCACCAGATGTCTTGGTGAAGTTGTGGATAAGTGTCACACCACAGTGTGGCGTAAACTGAGAAAATATAAATATCACCCCTACAAGTATCAAAAACATCAGGAATTACGAGACGGAGATGAGTTTCGAAGAGATGAATTTTGTTTTAATGTAATGCAAAGAGCCAATAATGACCGAAGTTTTTTGCGCAATATCTGTTTCACGGATGAGTGTACGTTTACGCTGAACAATGAACCTAATTCTCAAAACCTCAAATATTGGAGCAAAACAAATCAACACCGCTTTGTTGATACAAGGACACAATATCCCCAAAAGATTAATTTGTGGGCGGGTATTCTGGGACATCATATTATTGAACCATTTTTTTGGAAGGAAACTTGACTGGGGAATCTTTTCTCGAATTACTACAAAAGTACATTGGGCCAGCACTGGCAGAAGTTGCTACGGAAAATGAAGAGACCTGGTTGCAGATGGATGGTTGTCCTGCACACAATACACTAGCAGTTCGTGAATACCTGCAGAACGCTTTCAATGGGCACGTAATCGGACCAAATCACACTATTGCATTGGTTGGCCAGCCAGATCGCCCGATCTTTCTATGAACGACTTCTTCCTGTGGGGACACCTGACAAGTCGCATTTACAAAGAAACCCGTTACCAAGACTTGGAACAATTAAAAAATATAATTTCTGCGGTTTGTGCACAAACTCAAGAATGGAATTTTATGACCGTCTAGGGTACTGTTTAGCAGTAAATGGGGGATTAGTTGAACACCTGATTCAGTAGAATAATCAAATTGTATTTAATTATTGTTGCTATTTCTTTCTTTTATTTTTTAGGATGATTAAAAGTTTCTTTTTCTGCTATTGTATAGAACATTTTTAATAAATAAAGACAAATAGTTACAATAAAATATGAAATCGTTTGTCAGTTATTGTAATTTGACATCTGCTGGTGGTTTAATTGAGAAAATCATCAGGATCGCATTTTTGTACCACAAATTTTAGGAAACATTTTTCAAAATACCTCTTAAATCGCTAAATGAAAATTATTCATATTTTACATGGGAGTCTACCATACAAGGACCTTCAAAAGAGTCTAATACAAGTTTGCTCTAAAATGAATAGGGGAGATAATATTAGGGGGTATTAAAATTTGCATGGGATTTCCTATGGACGGTTTTCCGATGCAACACCCAGTATATCAAATCTAATATAATCATCTTTTTGTTACGGATAGATTCGACAAAACGTGTGACAAATAGTCAAGTTTTATTTCGGAAAAAACATTGTCCCATCTAAAGTTACGATTAAACCGCAAGTGGAATTCGACAGTTTTTCTAAATCTCAAAATGGGCAAATTATAAATATCTTGACCATAACAAAACAGTTTGTTGAGAAACGCTTCCGTGCTCCCAGGCATATGCAAATTTAAAAACCCCACTTCATACTTTGAACTAATAAAATTATATTTGGAAAAAATAATGCAGATCTAGTCCCGACCATTAATTTTAAAAACAATTCGTTTTGCTCTAAAATACACCCGGAAGAAGATATTGAAAAAACCAGAGGCATTACAAGATAAACAGTTTTACAGTCACACTAAATCGTTCCAAAGCTGCCAAAAGCCCGCTAGAAGACGGCTCTCTCTTAGTCGTCAAACGCCAACCTCGTATTTATTTATATCATAAGACATCTAAAATTTTATAATATGAAATACTATGATTACATAATATGTTTATTAATAAGTTAATAGTACTTTGTTGAAGTTTGAGGTTCAGTACATATTAGTATACAATACATAGTCGTTTTTTTATTGCACATGAAATCACCGGTAGAAAAAATAAAACCGGACAAGCTAAGAATGTGTACAATGAAAATAATAATGGATCACCTCAAAAAAGCAGTCCGAACAGTAACTACGTTTGAACGCAGGTATTATAACGGATGGTCAGCAGGGCAACTAGCTACATACTTTGCAGCATGCATGTTGTGCAGAGCCACAGTCGATTCTTCTTTTTCATTATTATTATTAAAATAATTTTATTTTTTTTAAATATTTAGTTTTAGTAACTATTGTTCTATTCCCTCGGCTCGGGTTGGTTTTTCGTCTAATTTAAATTTGATTCTTCCGATTTTTCGTTTACGGATAATGTAAATAACGGTTGTGCAGGAGGCCTCTAATATCGTTCGAAAATATGGGTTTAAAGCGAAAGGACATTTCGGCAATAGCTTAGCGGAAGAGAGAAAGCAATATTGGGTGTAGAGAATGGTGATTGGTAAGAAGAGTGACAGAAGCTGCCATATAGCAGATTCGTGAGGCATCGGAGCGGAGGCGAGAAGTGACGATGAGAAAACAAAGGTAGTATCAGCGAATATTAACTACGACAAGAAGGTCCACTTAATGACAAAAGAGCACTACAAAGGGATCGTCATTTAATTTCTTCGTTACCTGGTAACGATCGGCGAATTTCGCCGCACACAGGTTGAATTTAAATAAAAGCTGGCCATAAACAATATTTTCGTTTGCGGTATATTTAATCAAATTTATGACGAAATTATTTATAGCACTCTAACACTCTATTTGGCTTTGGAAAAACACAATTGATATCTTCTGAATTATTTGCAGCGCCCTGTCAAACTTACGTTATGGTTTTTTTTTATTATTATCACCAAATAAATGTTTTGATTAAGTTTGTATTCAACTGGCTGTTTCAAAAATCTGTTAACGTTTTTAATTAGTTATTATTGATAACAATACTCAAGGTATGTAATAACTAATATTTAAAAGATTTTGATTTTGTGCTAATGATTTCACTATATTTCCGAATACTAATATTCTGACAAAAGACATCAAGAAGAAAATGTTGCTCGATTTTTCCCCATCTTTTAATATTTAATTAAATTTTGGCCTTTTGGGTGTTTTTAAAATTGGTTAAAGGTTTCGCACAATATTTTTACTGTATATTTCATTCCTATTTTGTAATACAACACAACTAAAAAATAGCGATATTATCTTATATCGAATATTGACTCGACTATATAATTTAGGCGTGAAAATTAATCTGACAAAAGGATGCGCTGGTCTATGGCCGCCGCGTCAAAGGTCGCCTGCCAACATGATTGTTTTATTTGTATCATGGCCTGCCGATATCGTTGACATGCCGCCGCGGAAAGTGATCCTTCTTATCAAATAGTTTTGCCCAAATACATATTAAAAAGATAAAGACTGATATACTACACAGCTAACGTGAGGATATGTGTTGGTGTTATACCTAATTGTTCAACAATTGAAGTACTGAAGCCAGATTATCAGAAAATGGCGCGTCGAAATGAGGAGCATTATAAGATCCTTTACACAAATAGTGTCCTATAAAAAATCGGCCTCTCCTATTGGTCAATTCGCATGGCCCTCCGCTCGCTTCGCTCGCTACGGGGGCTCAAAGAAAGGAAACTAACCAGGTGCTAACCCAAGACATACCCAAACTAATCCAAGACATACCCAAAATCAAGAAAAAAACATAACATAAGAAACATAAACTTAAAAAAAAAATAAAAAAAAGGAACGGGGATCGAACCCAGGCCGTCTAGGTGAGACCCAGCTGTCTAAACCTCTACACCACGACACTCCCGAGAGCTCTTGGCAGAAATTGATTGCATCACGAAGACATATTGTAATACGAGATGGATCAACCAATAGGAGACGTCGATTTTTACATGGTGTACTATTTGTGTAAAGGATCTTAAAATGCAAATGAGGATCCCTTATTGGCTAAATTTGTAACGTGCGCAGCTTTCCCTGCTGCTGTCTTGTTTGAGCGTTTACGTTTCTCTGTTGTTTTTTTTTTGCTTCATATATTGTACTGAAAGTATTTTCAAATGCCATTTAAATTACCCTTAACTCAACGCATTATTAAATTATTGGAATTTTAAAAGCTATATCTGTTGTAAAGTCATCGGTACCGCGTGGGCAAGAAATTGAATAATCGATTAAACGCTTAATATTTTAGCAAGCAACTGAATAACCGATTAATCGATATAATCGATCATCGATATTTTCTGAAATATTAATCGATAAGTCGATTAATCGGTAATTTCTTAAAAGTGAATCGAATAATCGATTATTGTCGCCCACCCCTAATCCCATAATATTGTAGTAAGTGAAACTGAAGCTTAAATTTCGGCAGAATCATTATTGCTGATGCAAGACTGATGTTATTATAAAAAGAGGTAATAAATACTTTGGCTGAATCAGCAGATAAAAATTTATAATTTAGTTTTAATTTGTAAATATGGCTTTAATATTACCTTGGGATAGTCAGAATATAAGCAAGTGTTTTTGAACAACAGCTGCACTGATGCTTCTATATTTTTTTACTAGTTTCGTTCCTATTAGATTAATTTAAGAAAGAAAACGATAACTCTGAAATACATGTATGGCAAAATTTCAGGCCCTCATCAACGCGTTTCTGTCGTCCGCTTAACATTCATTTTGCTCGTGAGACTCCTGAATTAACCTTTGCAGAAACAAAAATTTGGATCATCGAATTAAAAATTTAAAACCCTTTTCTTTACAACGAAGGAGCCCTTAATTTTCAAAATCATTTTCTAAAACGATTTATGAACATACAAATGATTTTTATACATGATTTTTATCGTTAGTGATAATTGATACTCCCTATATATAAATATAGATGATGAGCAAAAAATTCAACAATTATTTCTCTAAAACACGATATATTAAACGTGTAATACTTAATAACTTGTATGTCTTATTTCTGGTAAACCTTATTATGGCCAGCTTTCCTAGAAATTTGACCAGTGTGCGCCGGGTCCAAAGGTCACATGCCAGTATCATGCTAGTTTTCGCGCGGGGAAGGAGACATACCGTTGACGGGCCGCCGCGGAGAGTGAATCTTCTTATCGTAGTTATTATTCGCTGGTAGTATGCCGTGCTAGAGCCTAGCGCTAGCGGCGGACCACCGTCCCTCCGTCCGTCCATCCCTTGCTCCCTTGCGGTTATTAAATGAATAGGTTGATAGCATATATTTAAGTATATGGTTGATAGGTATTATAACTCGGGTGACGTGTCAAGGGGAAGGCTGTGACGTCACATATGGATAAAAATCGCGCCATATAGAATATTGTTGTTGTTGTCTCTGAAGGCATGTTGTAATATGTATTGAATGCAGTGGATTGTATTCGCGGAAACACATGCAAGCTGCCATATAATATCCACTATAATGCGGCTTTTGTTAAATATATCCTGGTTTTTAGTTAGAAAAGGCAAAATATATCGTAGAAAGTGCTGACAAAGTACGGGCACGTATTTCAACAAGTAATATTTCACTTCACGCATAACCTCCGCTCGCTCCGGGCCTCAACAAAAGGAATCTAACCAAGTGCTAACCCAAGCCATACCCAATATAAAAAAAACTGTTTAGAAATATAACCTTAAAAAAATAAAAAAACCGACGGGATTTGAACCAGAGTAGCCAAAGTGAAGGCTAACCATCCAGACCCCTAGACCATCTGCGGACTTACAAACAACCGATTGCATCACAAAGACATGAAAGTCAACGTAAGGGAGCAAGGGATTGAAGGGACGAACGGAGGTTCCGCGGTTCGCCGCTAGCGCTAGACTCTAATGTATGCCGTGACTTAGATTAGACTCTAGCGACAGCAACGGACCTCCGCCGCTCCGACCGTCCCTTTATTTTTTTTAAGGTTATAGTTCTAAACAGTTTTTATTCTTGATTTTGGTTAGTTTACTTTTCTTGAGTCCCCGTAGCGAGCGAAGCGAGCGGACGGCCATGCGAAAAGTGAAATATTACTTGTTGTAATACGTGCCCGTACTGTGTCAGCACTTTCTACGATATAACTTTATCTAACTGTTCGTAGGAGTGCTGGGGTTTCCGCATTATTTCTCTAGCGCTACTATAAAGGTAGTCAAGGAAAAATAAATTTCATACAAAGTGGAAAAAATATAAAAACATTAGAGATTTTAATAGTTTTAAGCTTCTGAGAGGTAGGTCAAAGCGGCTAATTAAGAACGATTTTGAGAACTATGTAAATTATGTTGAGAATGAAAATCCTAATGACCACAAAAAATTTTGGAATCTCGTGTCCGTTGGTATGCGTAATGGGAGAGTGACCTCTGTGATGAAATTTAACAACAACGAGGCCAGTAATCTCTTGGACATAACTAATTTGTTTGCACTTTATTTTAAAAGCGTTTTCGTTGAATCTAATAATATTAGAAAGAACAATTATAACAATTATATATATGATTTGAATCGTAGTTATCTGGATGGTCTGCATTTGGAACTAGAGGAAGTTTCGGCGGCCATTCAGGAAATGGATCATAGAAAGGGTGCTGGCCCGGATGGCATTCCTTCTTTTTTCGTTAAAGGTTGTTGCAGCGGTCTCTCGTATCCCTTGCTTTTGTTATATAATCAATCCCTGTCGGGGGGATCTTTTCCTGATATTTGGAAGTTGTCTAATGTTGTTCCCATATTTAAAGGAGGCCAAAAGAACATCGTTTCAAATTATCGTCCCATTAGTAAACTTTGTATATTTGACAAACTGTTTGGAAAGATAATATATACATATTTTTTTAATTTAGTTAAAAACCAACTTATTCTTGAACAGCATGGATTCCTTCCAAACAGGTATATTGAAAGTAATCTACTGGTCTACACGGAATATTTAAAAGAAAATCTCGATGATCGCATCCAAATTGACGCTATTTACACCGATTTCAGTAAAGCGTTTGACAAAATTGACCATGTAATAATGATAAATAAACTAAGGGCTGTTGGTGTGGAGGGTACCCTCCTAAAATGGGTCAAGTCATATCTAAAAGATAGAAAGTTTGGTGTTTGTATAAGTGGAGTTAACTCCGATATATTCTCGGTCACCTCGGGTGTCCCTCAGGGATCTCACTTGGGACCTTTATTCTTTATAATTTATATAAATGATATTGTTCAGTGTTTCCATCACTCCAATTTTATACTTTATGCAGATGACCTGAAAATCTATAAGCCTGTAGAGTCAAATTTGGATTGCGAATATATACAGGATGATTTAACGCGTCTTGAGGATTACTGCAATTTAAATAGCCTATTTCTCAATGTAGATAAATGCTGCTCAATTTCTTTTACAAGGAATAGATCCCCGATCGTATTTCATTATGTTGTGAATAACTCCATCCTTTAAAAAGTCAAGGAGGTGAGAGACCTCGGTGTTATATTTGACAACAAACTTCTCTTTGAAGGGCATATAAATGGCTTGGTTGTTTACTCTTTTAAAATGTTAGGTTTTATTAATAGACAGGCTAAATATTTAAAGAATGCAAAGTCATATCTTTCACTTTACTATGCTTTTGTTTATAGCAAATTGAACTTTGATTGCATAATATGGAGTCCCATTTACTACATTTATAAAAATAGAATAGAAAGTGTCCTAAATAAGTTTTTGAAATGTTTGTCTTATAAAATGAATCTGAATGTTGATACAACCAATATTAATGACCTACGAACTCATTTTGGTTTACTAACTCTGGAAAACAGAGAAAGCTTTCGGACATTATGTTTTTAAATAAAATTCTCAATAATAAAGTAAATTCTCCGGATTTACTTCGATTAATAACTTTTAACATTTCACCACGCCAATTAAGGCATAATTATCTCTTTCATATACCGTTTAGGCACACAAATAGTTCTCAGTTTTCTCCTGTGTGTAGAATGATGAGATTAGCTAACTACTATTATTCTGATTTGAATCTGGATTTCTTTTTTTATTCTGAGGCAAAGCTGAAAGGTATGTTGAAGGACGCTTTATTGATGTGAGCAAGTGTATGGTTGATATTTAGATTTCAACTCTTTTGGTACATTTAAACTTTGAACCTTTTTTCTTTTTCTTTGGATAATTGTTTCGGCATTTTTAGATTATTATCGTTATAAGTTATTTTAGTACATAAGTGGATGCTGTATTGGGTTTTCTTTACCTGTTTGTATCCTAAATAAATAAATAAATAAATAAATAAACTAAAACCCAGGATATATTTAACAAAAGCTGTATATTATAGTGGATATATAGCAGCGTGCATGTGTTTCCGCGAATACATTCCACGCGGTTGTCCAAGAGGTGGTTTTTTACCAACTTTTAAAAAAAGTGGAAAAGAATCTGAAAAAGTGAATTAACATCACGATTATCATCAAGAATTCAAGACGTGTGTTTGAAGTTCCTACAGAAGAGTTTGTGGTTCTGGTTGAGATAAGGTCCTTAATAATGTTTTTTTTTTTTGGAAAAATTTTGGTATTAATCAATTTGTTTTTAATTTTCTTTCCAAAAAAGTGAGGCTCATTCAAATATTTTCGCCATTAATTATATTTTTCTCACTTTTTTGCTCATCGTCATCATGTTTATAGGTTATTGGTTCGTTCTGTTATGAGTGGGCTTCGCTGGATGGCATTCACCCAATGAGACCTTTGTCCGGGCTTAGCAGGAGCTGGAGCGACCCTTCCAGATTGGTTACACCCTGGCGGACATATATACTATTCTTAGAACCTCCAGTACGTAGAGTATGTACTCCTGGAGCCTCAGACTTTTACATGCACGGCTTGTTTTAAGGTTCGAACACCACCGGCTGGACGCTCACGAACACCTAAATCTTGTACATGCACAGACAAAAATTATCCCACGGGATCATCCCCCCCCCCCCTGGGTACCGGCGTGAATGTGGATGTTTTCTGCCTAGGACGCCTGATTCTTCCTCCGGGAGAAAAACGGTCACTAAACGTTTGCCACGTGTCGCCCAATGTCCTGGGCCAATGGCGCCCAAAGAGCCGTCACAGAACGCGTGTTCACTCAATCTAAGACAAAACGGGAATCAGGTTTATAGGTTATCCCTGTCGCTCTTTTGGCGTCGAAATAATAACTGAAATGTAAGTTTGTTCCGATTTGTTTAACCTTGCGTGCATCGCTGATAAAACCGCCGCGTTTTGAAAGTTTTCTCCAGTGACTATTATAATTTCGCTTGAACTGAGTTTATGGACGTTTAAGGTTTAATACTTTGTGTTTGCTATTGTTTAATTTTAGACGATTTAAGTAGGGAAGTCTTAGAGCCATAGATTTCTGTATCATATTGTTTTATACTTATAGCATTTTTCGTATTGTTTGATTTGGTATCTTAAGGCAACCTCTACAGTAGTCGAACCATGAACCCCAACAAAGAGAGCGTCACAATGTCTAAATCTTTATGATTCTCAAGGATAGTTTCTTGCATTTTCCTGCTTACTTTATACCCAGATAGTAGTGAGTAAAATAGAATTACTATTATTATTCCTTGATATCGGTTTTGGCGACGACAATTAAAAACAATAAAAGACAGGACAAAGAATACTCCCTTATCGACAAGTACCCTGAATTAACGTGAGTATTGCACCTTTTGGAAATTACCACTACATGAAAAATTTACAAAAATATCGAGCATCAGTTTAGTACGTACACCTTTTGTACCCAGCTCTTCATCAGGTATCTAAAGCTCTTAATTGTGTTGCCATAATCAGAATTTCGTGTGATCGCATTATTATTTTCATTTAATTCTTTGATTAATCATAAAAATATTTTGCGTAATATAAAAGATCGTACGCCGATTTTTTTTCTTATTGGGAGATTTCAATACAAATTCATAATATGAACTTACTTCGCATAAAGAAGTATTTCTGAAACTAACATCAAGACTAAACTGAAAATGGAGATTTTACATTAAGAAGTTTAAAGATAATTATTTACTTATCAGAACCATCAGCGAGTATGACATTTGTTTTGTGTCAAGGACGAATCTAAAAACATATTTAGGTAGTCTACTTTTTGGGATATTGCTAAACGCCGCCTTTGTTATAATGGATTTGCTTCCCACTTTTTTATATAGATTGTTCACAAAAGCTTATTTATAGTATAAATAGCAAAACACTTAAAACACAAAATACCCGTTTTTCACATGAATTTTTACAAAAATATTATACGTACATGTTTTGACAAAAAAACTGTGATTGACTCATATACTCATATATAGATACACTGTGGGCAAAATTAAATTGGAACTTTCTTTAATGTTTAATAACTTTTTTATTATCAAAAGATTTTTTATCAATTTTGGATATGTAATGGCTTAAGGTATTGGGATTAAAAAAACTTTGGGAAGAGGACCTACTTCAGTGGCGTACAGAAAAGTAGATATTTTTCAAAACCAATGTATTTCAGGCCTTTGCAAACATCGGCGAAATGAAATAAAGATCTAAAAATGGACAAAAAAGATTAGAAAGGGCTCGGAATATTGACCATTAAAAAACCAGGTCAATAGAAATGAAATTAAAATTTATACTTTAATTTTGGGAAAACCATGTCTTGTGGGCCAAGTTAAATTTGATTATTTTTTAATGCTTAATGACTTTTTTTTCAAAGAGTTTTTTATCATGTTTGGATATGTTATTGCCTAAGATATTAGATTCAAAAAGAACTTTATAAAGGGGGCTACTTGAGTGGCGTATGTTTATGTATCAGCAATTCTTATGTAGCAACAGTGCAGTGTAGCAACACCATAAGTGTATACGCACCTTAATCTATACATAACTTAGTTGTTGTGGTTGTCTATTTTTATTATTATTGTCGGGATCACGTTTATTAATCGTCCTATCATTTATACCCCTTTTTATGTCAATAAACCCTAATTTAAGATCCTATGTGTTTTACTGGAGCCTCTTAAATCTACAGGTTATGGGCCCAGAGCGTTTGTCGTTCGGAAAGTAGTGAAACGGGCGGTGATCTTAAAAAGAAAAGGTTTGTCGTTTTGGCGGTCAAATAGGGCGGTATTTAAAAAGTCGAGTTCGTGAAGTGTGCAGTCAAAAACACCAAGTAAAAACGTGAAAATGTCGACGGGAATTACGGGAAATACCATAACGGTTAAAAAGTTTGACGGTACTGGTTTTGGAAACTGGGACTTTCGCATGAAATTGCTGTTGGAGCACCATGATGTTCTTAGTGTCTTGTCAGAGGAGCCTCCTACACCTGCGGGCGAGTTGATTTCTTGCAAGAAATCTAATTGTACAGTGTTTGGGAGATAATATTCTGGAGATAATTAAATCAAAGTCGACGGCAAAAGAAATCATGGATACCTTGTCCCAAACGTACCAAAAAGTTGGTGTGGCCTCACAAGTTCAATTGCAACGTAAGTTAAGAAATATGAAATACACCAATAAAGAGTCTTTAAGCTTGTATATTGTTGAATTTGAAAAAACAGTGGCTGAATTAAAAAATGCAGGAGGAAAAATAGATGATTCTGAGGTAATTTCACAGCTATTGGCATCTATTTCAGAACCTCAGTACCAAAGCATTGTTACTGCAATAAACATTCTATTTTCTCAAGAGAACAACTGTGTGACATTGGATTTTGTCAAGAGTAAGTTGTTTGCGGAGGAGCAGAGACATAAGACAGAGGATAAAACTGAGAGCAGCAGCAGTGCAGCATTTTATAGTGGTTACAAAAATTTCAAGAAGAAATTTCCCTCAAAATTTCAAGAAGAAATTTCCCTCAAAATTTCTTTTTAAGTGCTACGGTTGTGGACAGAAGGGACACAAAAAGTCAGACTGTCCAAACAAAAACAAGGAATGTACTCGGGAAAGCAAGAAGCAAGCTAATCTGTCAAAACAGGAAGATGAGGCAGCTTTTCTTTCATGTTTGTCTAACCAAAAGGTGAAATGTTGTGAAAACATAACCATCTCATCAGTGAACAGTATGAGAAGTATGTATTATCAAAACATCAAGTAAACTATGCAATTAAAATAGCCAAGGAAGGTCAATATGTAAAGGCTCATACAGAAGGAGTTTTACAATTGGAATTAGTCAATGGTTTGAAGGTTCGATTGGATAATGTTCTTGTTTGCAAAAACTTAACTCACAATTCATTGTCAGTCAAGAAAATTGAGTCAAGTGGTTTGAAAATTGTTTTTCAAGATGGAAAAATATATGTAAACAGAACCAATGATAATGTGTTGATGTCAGGCGTACTGGAATGTGGTTTGTACATGTTGAAGTTGATGATATCTACAAGTACAAGTAATGCAAGGTGTAATGTGACCCAAATTCTAGAATCTGATTTATGGCATAGGAGAATGGGCCATTCAGTGTACTATCCTTCATTCACAGTATGTGAAATATGTCTTCAGGGTAAGCAGACTCGTAAGCCATTTCAGAATTTGTCTAGTGAAAGAAAAGCAAAGAAATTGTTGGAATGCATTTCCAGTGATGTTTGCGGGCCGATAAATCCAGAGAGTCATAGTGGTAAGAAATACTTTATTACATTTATTGACCACTTTTCACATTTTGGTATCATTTATTTTATGCATCATAAAAATGAGGTGTATGGCAAGTTTAAACAGTATTTATCACTTGTGGAAACCAAATTTAAAATTTCGCCACAACGATTAAGGTGTGACAATGGTGGTGAATATGTGTAGAACTTGTGCAAGCAAAAAGGGATTATGATGCAGTATACCATTCCACGCACCCCAGAACAGAACGGTGTGGCAGAAAGGTATAATAGGACCCTGTTGGATAAAGCAATATGCCTTATCTTTGATGCCGGAATGGAGAAAGTTTTCTGGGAAGAAGCTGTAGCTACTTCAGCTTACCTAGCTAATCGTACACCTAGCTCTACTATACCAGTAAATAGAACCCTTGCAGCATTGTGGTATGACCAGAGACCTAACTTAAACAAGATCAAAATTTTTGGCTGTACATCTTATGTGCATATTCCTGTTGATGATCGAAAAGGCAAACTAGAGCCGAGGAGTCAAAAGATGTTTTTAGTAGGGTACAATGGATACCGTTTATGGAACCCTATGACACAAAAGATAGTCTCAGCAAGAAATGTTGTCTTCGATGAGACAAAAATGTTTGATCAAGTCGACAAGAAGTTAGAAAAGGTGGTTCCCTATTATGATGATAATTCACATAGTGTGGATAATGCCAGTAGTGACTCAGAAAGTGAAGAATTTCATTCTGATGCTGGAAGTGATGACCCTGGTAACAATGATCCGGGCATTGAACGGGTTGTTGGTGATAGTGACCATGAAGGTAGACCAAAGAGGCAGACCAGAGTACCTGAGAAGTTCAGAGACTATGAAATGGATGATAGTTTCATGGCAGCATTGTTTGCAGGAAGTCTGGAGCCTGATGTACCTCAGACTTATTCAGAAGCAGTTTCTATGGGAAATGGATGGGAGACAGCTATTCAAAGTGATCTGGATTCTTTGAATAAATCTAGAACATGGAAGGTGATTGAACGACCAGCTAAAGTAAAGACAATAGACTCAAGGTGGGTGTTTAGACAAAAAGAGTCTAATGGTGAAGTGGTGAAGAAAGCTAGACTTGTAGCTCGCGGTTATCAACAAAGTGAGTGTTATGGCATTGAAGTGTATTCGCCAGTATCTGTTATCTCTATGTATTGACAATGATTTAATTGTAAGTCAACAAGATGTGAAATGTGCATTTTTGAACGGTGACTTGCCACAGCCAGCTTTTATGGAAATACCAGATGGTGTGGAGGTATATTGCAAGCCTAAAAGTAAGTACATTTGCAAGCTTATTAAATCACTGTATGGTTTGAGAGGGGCACCCAAATGCCGGTATCAAAAATTGCACACTCACTTATTGGACTTGGGATTTAAAAGATCTCAATCTGATCCTTGCCTTTATTATAATGAAAATATTTATTTGCTTGTTCATGTTGATGACATTATTTTGTTTAGCAAGTGTGATCAGGAATTGCAATCTTTTAAGCAAAAGTTACTGTTAAAATTTGATATGTCTGATTTGTCACCTAAATGTCACGAAAATTTTGTTTTAACTTTTCTTAGATTGAAAAATCAAAAGGCCAGTTGTTTTTAAGTCAAAAAGATCTTATACAAAAGATTTTAAAGAAATTCAATATGATGGAATGTAAAATTTCTAGTATTCCAATACAACCAAGATTGAATTTAAAAATCAATGATCTTGAGAATTTGAATTTACCTTACAGGGAACTTATCGGTTTTCTAATGTATGCTATGTTAGGAACTGGGCCAGATCCAAGTTATGCGATGTACTTTTTTAGTAGATATCAAAATTGTTATACACATGAGCATTGGACTTACTTACAAAATGTTTTAAGGTATTTAAAGTCTACTGAAAATTTTGGTATAAAGTTTGAAAAGTCAATGACTCATGATAACAATATAATTAGTGCATTTGCAGATGCAAATGACAGAAAAATTAGGTGTTTTTAAAAATTCTATTTCTGTTTTTTGGACTAATTCTCATTTCAGGTTTTGGTATTAAAATTTATAATAACTTTGTTTTCTGGAAATCTAAGAAACAGGCTACGGTTTCACTCAATAGTTCAGAAGCTGAGTGTATAGCCTTAGCAGACTGTACAACAGAATGTTTATTTGTTGGGCAATTACTTTCTGAAATATTAAATGAAAATGTTTATCCTGTCAATATGTTTGAAGACAATCAAAGCTGCATAAAAATGTCAAATACACTAGAAATGAAACACCTTGTATATCATGCAAATTTTAATCCAAAAGGGATCATGAAGAGCGTAACAGAGCGCTTTCCGCCGTAGCCATCATCAGTGTTACATGCACACAGCCCTTACCCTTCATTTAAATACACTAGAGACCAAACGCAGCAAACATATTGATGTTAAACATCATTTCGAAAGACAATGTGTTAGTGATAATAAAATAAAATTATTTTATGTGCCAACACACATGACCAAGTTGCGGACATTTTTACTAAATCTTTGGCTGCACCGAAGTTTAAGTATTTTCGTGATAAATTAAACGTTTGTGCAAATTGAGCAGATCAATATATTAAGTAAGGACCTATAATTTGTCGATTATGAGTTGTTTTGTGGAATTTCAAATTTTGTGCTTTTTACTTGTGTTTAGTAATTTAACTTTTAGATATAAGAATTGAGGGGGTGTGTTAATATATCGGCAATTCTTATGTAGCAACAGTGCAGTGTAGCAACACCATAAGTGTATACGCACCTTAATCTATACATAACCTAGTTGTTGTGGTTGTCTATTTTTATTATTATTGTCAGGACCACGTTTGTTAATCGTCCTATCATTTATACCCCTTTTTATGCCAATAAACCATAATTTAAGATTCTATGTGTTTTACTGGATCCTCTTAATTTTATTATTTTTTTAATTTTGATTAAATTCAAAATTTCTGTACGTCACTGAAGTAGACCCGCTTTGCAAAGTTCTTTTTGATTCTAATATCTTCGGCCATAACATTTACAAATATGATAAAAATTCCTTTGAATATAAAGTCATTAACCATTAAAAAAGGACCCACAAGACATGGTTTTCCCAAAATAAAAGTATAAATTTTAATTTCGTTTGTATTGCCCTGGTTTTTTAAAGGTCAATATTCCGAACCGTTTCAAATCTTTTTTGCCCGTTTTTAAATATTTATTTCATTTCAACTTCAAAACTTGGTTTTGAGAAATACCCCCTGAAGCAGACTTTCTTCGCAAAGTTCTTTTTAATCCCAATGCCTTAGACCATGACATATCCAAAAATGATAAAAAATCATTTGAAAATAAAAAGTTATTAAGCATTAAAGAAGGTTCCAATTTAATTTGATCCACAAAACATGGTTTTCCCAAAATAAAGTATAAATTTTAATTTTGGCCTGGTTTTTTAATGGTCATTATTCCGAACCATTTCAAATCTTTTTTGCCCATTTGTACATCTTTATTTCATTTGGCCGATTTTTGCCACGACCTGAAATACATTGGGTTTGAAAAATACCCCCTTTTCAGTACGCCACTGAAGCAGACCCTCTTTGCAAAGTTATTTTTAATCCCAATGCCTCATGGTATCCAATCCGTATCCATATCCAAAAATTATAAAAAATCCTTTGAAAATAAAAAAGTTATGAAACATTAAAGAAGGTTCCAATTTAATTTTGTCCACAGTGTATACATACTTGGGCAGAAAACGGAAGACGTTCATTTTCATTTGCTTAGCCAGTTTCACCGACATCAAAGATCTTGCTTCTTGATAAATCATCAAAACCTTTCTTTTTCTTATTTTAATGTTTGAAAATATCTATTAAGTTTCATGAACCATGTATTCAACTAACAAGTAAACAATTATCAAAAATAAGGAATAATCCAACAAGCAGATGTTGTAATATGTTTCAGGCCCGTCATCTGCCTTAAAAAAGGTATGCAAACGAAATCATTAAAATCGGCGATAGTTCTGTTAAGTATTCGGTAATTATGCAGCACCAGTCCACATTTCCGGTTTATTTAATAATGGAACTTAAAACGAAAGCGTTTGAACTACAGATGTTCTACAATCTCCATGAAAATGCCCCCCCCTGATAAATGATGCATAAATAATCGTGCCTAGCTGAAACGACGTAGAAAACTAAAACAGTTTCACAAAAATAAAAACAAAGACGACCCAAATGGAGTTTTCAACAATATTTTCCTTTGTCATTTGAAATTAATGCACAGAAACAAAGGAATTCAACAATAAAAGAGAGAAAAATGTGATTGAAAAAAATTGTTATCTTTTAAAATTGTCCATATTTCATTTAATTTTAAAAGTAAAACATATAAAATCAAGGACAAACTTTCGTCACAAAATTCGTAAACTAAAACTTAAGTTAATAAAATGTGTGAAAAACCGGCAACGTCTAAAGATTCTGCATAAAACCGTACGAAAACTTCTTCAACTTAAACTGACCTACACTAAAACTATTAGCATCACAGTTAAATCCACTAACATTCAGCTCCGAGTTTATCATTTCATACAATATATACACAGTTAGATCCTAAAGGACCTATCACTTCTTTTAAAATTAATAACGTATGGCTTCAGTTTGGTATGTTGCATACCAAATAACCTTATTATACAGGGACAGACTTGTGCAATGTATTTGAATGGCATATTTACTCTCTTTCAGATAATTCCCTTTCAGGTATTCGACTATTTTGCTCCAGGAAAAATCCAGGAGCGTTTTAGGAAAATGAGTCATCGTCAATTCGAATTCTTCGAAATTAGTATGCAAGCAGCAACCTGCATCAGTACCGTGCAACTTAGCAAGCAAAAAGATTATAAAGTCCGTTCAAGTCTATTGCGCTGTTACGTCATATCATTCCATCTTTCTTTATGCAATGAACGTATGTACTAAATTGGTCCGTCAAATTGGAATCTTTGACATCGATTTGCGTCAATGTCAGAATATATTGATTTATTGGTAGTTGGTTTGTGTTTTACGCTAATAATTGCTAATAAAAATCGTTTTGAGATGCCCCACCGGTTCAGTGAGAAAGAGCAAGCTTTAATTTTAAAATTAGTGCATTATTTCACATGTGAAAAAGATGCTGTAAGTAATATTTATTTGATAATACTAAAAAATGATATCTCTAGAAAAAATGTATTTTTGATGTGTAAACATCTTACGCGGCAATATGAGGACAAATCTCGGCAAATGAGACGGAAATGCGCAAACCAATTCTACCGCCAGGGCGGTATTATATACAATTTTGCCATTTAAAATCGTTTTTAAACGGATTTTAGACGATAAAAAGCATATTATTATTTTAAATTAAACGAACTGTCAAAAGTATTATTCAGATGCCCAGACGTTTAAAACAATAGCCGCGTTCGTTTTTGTCATCTTTTTCCTCGATTTGCTCCAACATTTTGACAGGCACGTGACTTGAGTTTTCCTTTTAAATACACAGAACTCGTGACTGTCAAATTTTCAGAGCAAGGCGAGGAAAAAGATGACAAAAACGAACTCGGCTAATATTGTCATAAGTATGTAAAATTGATAAAAACGGAACGTGCTCCAGAATAGAAAACAGGTACAGAGACATCTTTTGGCTAGTGTAAAAAATAACGTACGAGTCTATCTAAGACGTACGGATCTTTTCTTTTGACGTCAGAAATTCTGACGTAACAGCGCAATAGCCTTGAATGGACTTTAGAATTTTTGCTTTAATGCTAAGTATTTTATTGGAAGGTGGTTCATCAAACACGCCTTTAAAGAAAGTTTTTTTGAAATTGATCGCTAATTTACTCAATTTATTTTCTATTCACGCTTTTAGCAGGTCAAACTCGATATCTAACGAACTTAAAGTCAGTAAAATAACGCGACTTTTCGATTTACTGATGAATCGTGGTTGCTTTATATACACGGTTTTACGAAACATACTATAGTCCTTCGGGTGAAGTATCGAAGAAAAGAAGGATGTAAATTCTATTGCTTAAATATGACATTCAAGTAACCGGCACAAGTTTGTATATTGACAACAAACACGTAACAGGTTTAGGCCCTAAGCTACCTCATTTCTTTTTACTGGCTTTCTCCGCTTTACGCAGCTGTTTCTCCTTTTCTTTCCTATCTCTTTCCAGTTGTTTCCTTTCTTTTTCCGCTTGCGATTTGAGCTCTTTGATTTTCCGCTTAAGCCGATTTTTGTCCTCGCTTGTGATGCCCAATATTTTGAAGTCGGCCGACGTCAGTAGCAGCAACGCGCTGCCGTTGACTTGGAGTTCCGCGAATTTTTGTATGTGCTGTTCTAAGCCTATCTGTAACAACCATTGGCAAACCTGCAATAAAAAGTTGTTTTCATTAATATAACACATATTATTATAACCATGAAAATATGATTTGTTTATCATATGTCTTACAGGTTTAAGAAAAACCCAACTACATGGCAAGATTCACAAAAAGATTAAATTAATTCCCTTACGAAAATTAAAACGAAAATCAATTTCAAACTTTAAAATTAATGGTTTACATAAATTAATAATATGAAAAATTAAATAATTTAATAAAACAAGATGCCAACAATCCTCTCCGACAACACATAATATTGCAAATATGTTCTATATTGTTGTGGAGGATTCATTTTTACCTTGAAATTGATTGCCTTTGGCTCCACAAATGATTACGCTTATTTTGAATTCGGCTCTGGCTCCAGGATGTAAACTGCACAAGTGCTAGTTTAGTGACCCTAATGAATTACCTACGTCGATAGGCAAGTCTGCTATCGTTATCAAGAATGAAAGAAACTAAAAATGAAAATGGTTAGCAAATACAATAAAACAGTAAAAAGCTCTTGCAGATTGTCAATCTTTGAACTGACTTTGACAAGATGACAATTATAATGCCATATTTAATTTTACTGGTAACTAGTCTTTAGTATGATGTTTAGGTGTTATTTGGTAAATTAATTTGTTTTTGAAGTTTTATATATCTATAATTTGGTGTTATTCGCTTAGGAAGAATTTAATGATTTTTGTTGAAAGGATTAGTTAATTTTTAAGTGTCCCTTATCAACTTCAGTTTTTAGCAAAGGTAACCAAGTGCTATTAAAGCTAACAGAATTTGAAGCAACACATTCATCTTTATTTAATAAAATTAAAGCACTTTCTTTAATTTTACGTTTTTTAGATGAAGGTTCCTTTGTTAAAATACTTGAAGCGTTCCATTGTATTCTGTGATTGTTATCAAATGCATGTTGACAAATATGTGATTTGTGGAATTGTGCCTTTCTAATATAAATTTGGTGTTCTTTTATACGTTTTGATAATGGTCTACAGGTCTCACCTATATAAAATTTATTACATTCACATGGTATTTTATAGATAACATTTTTAGTAGTTTCATTTTCATTAAGTGGTTTTGTTTTTGTTAGTTTGGATCTAAGGGTATTTTCTGTTTTGAAAATGGTACGATTGTTAAATTTATTACCTATTCGTTTTATTTTGTCTGATAAACCAGGAATATAAGGAATAAAGAGGTTCGTAATAGGTCTATTTTGTTTGGTTGTTCAAATTCTATAAAGCATTTTTGAATGAAATCAATAGGATAGTTATTATTAATCAAAACATTGTTCAAAAATTTTTTTTCTGTGTTGAAATCTTGATTATTACAAATTATTTTCATTCGATCATATAGACTTTTTACGACCCGCTTTTTGACCATTATTGGGTGATTTGAATTAAAATTTAAATATCTGTTTGTATGTGTTGGTTTTCTGTATATTTTTGTTTCGAAACTGTTCAAGTCTTTTTTTATAAGAATGTCAAGAAATGAAAGTTGTTCATTAATTTCTCTTTCTATAGTGAATTTGATTGTGGGTTCTTTGGTGTTAATATGATTTAGAAAATCGATAAGAAAATGTTCGTTATATGGATAAATTGAAAAAATGTCATATATATATATAACGCCACCAAATTAAAGGTTTATATTGATAAATTTCAACAAAATTTAATTCAAAATTTTCCATAAAAATATTACTCAATAAAGGTGATAAAGGCGAACCCATGTTTTGTTGATAGTAATTGGTATTGTATTGAAAATAAGTAGGTCCTAGTTTTTACGCAAAAAGTAAGTAATTCGAGTATTTGTACGTTCACCAAGGTTAGTATCATTTGCTAATTTATTTCTTACAATATTTAATGTTTTATAAACCAGTACGTTGGTAAATAGACTAACAACATCAAAACTTACCAGAGTATCGTTAGGATTTAAATTAATTTGTGATAGTTTCTCTAAAAAATGTTGTGAGTTTCTTATATATGAGTTAGTGTTGTTAGCAAGTGGATTAAGAATGTTGAGTAAATATTTAGCAATGTGAATTTATACAGCTGACTATTGGACGTAGAGGAATATTTAGTTTATGTATTTTTGGCACTCCATAAAAATGAGGTGTTTTACATTTTTTCAAGTCAAGTTGGCAACCTTGTCGGTCGTCGTTGTCTTGCTCTTACAGATTTTTCGGAAAATTGAAAGTCTCGTCGGGTATTATATCTTGAAAACGGTTTTAAATTAATTTACGGTGGTCAACCTTCATATGTGAATAAAACGATCCGATATTTTTGGTGAAAAAAAAACTATTGTTAACACCAGATTGTTTTTGTTTCGGCGTGAAGAACTGAAATATTCGCAGCAACGTTGCCACGTTTTTTGGTGGAATTCTTTTAACCATGGACGGGAATGAAAAGTGTTTTAAATGTACCAAAGATATTAACGATAAAGACTTTTATGAATGTGATTGTTGCCAAGTAAGAATACATAAGGACTGTATGTTTTATCAACATCGGAAATGCGTGTTATGCCTCTTCAAAAGCGTTGCTTGATGTTTGTATGTGAAAAATGCAAACAAATGCTGGTTAAAATTCCTACTATGATTGAAATGCTAGAATATATTAGAAAATAATTTAATGAGTTTAAAAGTAAATTTGAAAAGGCAAAAAGCAATGAATTGGGAGTTTTAGAACAAACTGTTCAAGATATTACATCACAAAACATTGAATTGGCAAAGAAGCTGAAAGGTATTGAAAATGCTCAAAGCAAAAAGCCTGTTTGGCCAAACTGCGGGGATATAGCTACTAAATCTAAACAAGCTGCAAATACTCCTAGTCTCATAATAAACCCTAAGAAACCACAGGACTCAAAAAAGACAAAAGAAGACTTGCACAAAACAATAAAACCACCCGAACTGAAAATTGGAATTAAGACAGCAAGGATTACGAAAGAGGGTGGAATGGTTGTAAGATGCCAGAGTGGGAGTGAGCTGGATAAGCTGCAAAAGGAAGTTGAAAAAACTTTAAACCAGGAGTATGTAATACATAGAACTAAGTTAAGGAAACCCAGAATAAGGATTGTAAATGTTTCTGTGGATATGTCGAAAGAAGACTTTGAAATGTGTTTAAGGGAGCAAAATGAATTCATAACAAGCGATGATGACTTCACAGTGACCTATAGTAAGAAACATAAAAATAGTGACAGCCGAACAATATTTCTAGAATGTTCTCCAGGACTTTTTCACAAATGTATAAATGAAAAAAAAATTATATTGAGTGGGAGCGTTACAGAGTATTTGAAGATATCATGGTGCCCAGATGTTTCAAGTGTCAACACTACTACCACAAGATTGACGAATGTACAAATAAAACCATCTGTGAGTTCTGTATGGATGAACCTGACGTCAAAGAGTGTCCGAGACTAACTAAAGAGTGTGTCAACTGTGTAGAATCTAACCAAAAGTATAAAACAAAGTACAATACATCTCATGAGGCCAGTAACTCTGAATGTCCTTCTTACAAATATTTACTCGACATAATAAAAGGTAAAATTGACTATGGTTACTGAAGTAAATCTATTAAATCAGCTGGACACACTTGAGACTGAGTTGCAAAATGGCATAAACTCTTGTGAATTTCTAAGATACATTGATATGTCCACAAAGGTGCTAAGCATACTGCACTTAAACATTCGCAGCATACAGAAAAACTTTGATAATCTTCTAGCCTTTTTACATACTTATAAATTAAATTATAATGACATTATAATATTGAGTGAATGCTGGAAGGTGCATGATGCTGCTTCTTTTAACATCGAAGGTTATGTAAATTATTACAATAATGCAAGGTTTAATCAAAATGATGGTCTGTTCATCTTTACCAAGCTGGGATTGAGCGTGGAATTTACCAATACTGAATTAAGAACATCAAAAGTAACTCTTACAAAATTAAAGTTCGAAATTGATGGGATATCATGTGGAATCACATGCTGTTACAGGCCGCCGTCTAGTGATGTTCAAGGCTTCTTGAATGATCTAGAGGTCTATTTATCAAATAATGCATGTGGTGAAATTGAAATCTTTATTGGTGATATGAATATAGATATACTAAAAAATCAGAATAAATATAACAAGAGGTATATGTCAATACTAAATATGTTTGTTTTTCAATCAATGATCAATGGCTACACTCGTGTCACTACAACTGCAATGTCCTGTCTGGATCATGTTTTTCTGAGAAATAAGATAAAGAATGTTTGTGACTCTAATTCCTTCATCATGGAGTCTGACGTGACTGATCATTTCCCTATAATGATTAATCTTAACACTAATATTAACAACAAAAATTATAATGAAACTGTCAAAGAAAGTGAGACATGGGTGACTGAAACTATTAACTCGGTCACTTTTGGTAATTTAATAAAAGAGGTAGATTGGGAGGTGTTAGTGGGCTCTACTGATGTCGAGTGGGTCACGGAGTTGTTCTCCATTATCATAAGTGATATTGTTAAGAAATCCACAGAAACAAAGTTTGCAAGCTTGAAATTTAAAAAAATTAAGCCTTGGATTACTAATGGAATTGTTAACTCTATGAAAACCAGGGATCGAATGAAAAAACACCTTCTAAAAAATAAAACTAATCACAATCAGGAAGCATATAAAAGCTATAGAAACACCTTACAAACGTTAATTAAAAAAAAAACCAAATATGAATATTATAAAACTAAAATTGAAGAGAACTCAAAATATTTTAAAAAAATCTATAAAATATTGGCTGAAGCCACAAATCAGAAAAATAATCGGGAAACTTGCAAAATTCATATTAAAGGTGACAATATGCTCCAATTTGGAAACTCCAAAGATATGGCGGATTATTGTAATAATTTTTTTAATAAGATCGGTATGAGAATGTTTAATAAAATTGGAAATGCTCAGAACCCTTTTCACCTTCAACCAAATATTACTGATTCTATGTTTTTAAGTCCGGTTACAGATGCAGAGATTATAGAGTGCATAAATTCTCTAAAGAGCAACTGTTCTCCTGGTACAGACAAGCTTACTTCCGAGTTGATAAAGGAGCTTCATGTGGAATTTATTAAACCACTGAAACATATTATTAATCTTGTTTTCTCAACCGGAATTGTTCCCTCATATTTTAAGGTGGCCATTGTTACCCCCATTTTCAAGGCCGGAGATCCCACTAATATAAATAACTATCGTCCGATAAGTGTCATTAATAATTTTGCCAAAATTTTGGAGAAATGCCTGAAATCTAGACTACAACGGTTTCTTCTAAGAAATAATATTTTGTCAGCTCGACAGTTTGGCTTTGTAAATGGTAAAAGTACGGCGGATGCCATGTATGAGCTCACAAAAAATGTTATTAACCACTTAGACAGACAATAACGAATCCTGTTTAGCAGTGTTCTTGGATCTTGCCAAAGCATTTGATACGGTGCTACATGACGCCCTATTGTATGTTCTTGGCGGCTATGGGCTTCGTGGCATCGTGTTGGATGTCTTTGCAAGCTATTTACGGGGAAGAAAACAAATTGTTCGAATAAATAATGAGTTTAGCGAACCCTTAACTGTTGAGATTGGGGTGCCACAGGGCACTGTTTCGGGACCGCTTCTGTTTGTTACTTACATAAGTTCTTTGACGGATATTGAGTTAGAGGGGGGCATTGTGGTATCATATGCTGATGACACAGCTATAATATTTAATGGACCGTCGTGAGGAGAGGTCAAGTTGCATGCTGAGAGGGGTATTTCAAGGATCATGGATTGGCTTAAAACTTTTAAATTAACACTGAATGTAGAAAAAAACAAGTTTATTGCCTTTTCCTTGACCTCCGCTAATCGCCCACATTTTGATATGCTTGTTGTTGATGATGATTGCATGGTTGGGGCAGTGGATTCAATTAAGTACCTTGTGCTTATAATTGATATACATCTTAGATGGGATGAACATGTGTTAAGGCTTACCTCGAATATACGCAAATTAATATATAAATTTTATATACTACGGGAAATATTAAACAAAAATTTATTAACAATAGTATATAAGGCTCTTGTGGAATCATTGATCAGATATGGTTTGCTAGTTTGGGGTGGCCTGTACTCAAATGCTTTAAAACAATTAAATACTGTTCAGAATTATATACTGAAGGTGATTAACGGGAAACCTAAGCTGTACTCAACATCCCTACTGTATGATGAGCAGACACTCAATGTTAGATCGCTATACATACTTGTTGTCTGTGTATAATTATATCCATGATCGTCCTGATTTGCTGAACTTGGTTAATCATTCTTATAGCACCAGAAATAAGGTTAATTTACACTTGGAACTACCTATTGGAACTAAAAATATTAGTCATCGATATATTAATTACTTAGGTCCAAAGTGTTACAACCTTGTACCTGGTGAGGTTAGAGGGATTAAACAGAGACATTTGTTTAAAAAGCAATGTATTTCGTTCATTGTACAAAATAATGATAAATTTATGCAGCTTTTCTAAAATTGACTCACTTTGTTCGTAGTTGTCGATTGTGTGTGTATTGGTTATTTTAGGTTAAGGAAATTGTTACTACAGTACTTGTTTGACAGGAAAATTGCAACACTGCCTTGAATGTCAGATTATGGCATATTTGCACATACGGGTGTTCAGTCACCTAGGTGCAATATAACTATGATGAGAGTTCGCTAATGATGTTAAAACTAAATTAAGTACTTGATGCTGTTAGTCGTTAAGTGGATTGTTAGAATTGTCAAATTGTTGATGTTTGAATTTAAAATGTTATTAATTACTATGATGTTGGTTACAGCACGTGATAAATGGTTTTTTTTAAATAAATAAAAAAAATATAATAAAAAAAATAAATAAAATTGTGTGGTGTCAGTTTGAATCTTTCTATGTCATTGAATTGATTTTTGTGTTTTTTTAACATATTGTATATCTGTATCTCAATACGTTCTGTTGGATCATTATTTAGTATTGAGTAATTACAGTCATTTAAAAGAGACATTATCTTTTCATCGTAAGTAATGCAATTCATTATTACGGTTGAATTACCTTTATCGGCTGGTAGAATTTTAATAGTGTTATCTCTTTTTAATGATTGTAATGCTCTTTGTTCTGTGTATGTTAAGTTTTGTTTAATTTTAAATGGTTTTTCTATTGTTATTTTAGTTCTAATTCTAAATTCGTCTTTATGTTCTTCTGGCAAGTTTTGTGTTGTTTCTTCAATTGCTGAAATGATATCAAACTTAGGAACGATTTTAGGTGTAACTAAGTAATTTAAACCTTTAGAAAGAACAAGTTTATCAACATCGGATAATACTCTATCAGACAAATTGATTACAGTTTTATCAATAAAGTCGTTATCTTTGGCAATAGAAATTTCTTTGTTTAATTTTTCTTGAATGAGATTATTAAATTTATTTATATGAATACACTAAAGACTAGTTACCAGTAATTAAATATGGCATTATAATTGTCATCTTGTCAAAGTCAGTTCAAAGATTGACAATCTGCAAGAGCTTTTTACTGTTTTATTGTATTTGCTAACCATTTTCATTTTTAGTTTCTTTCATTCTTGATAACGATAGCAGACTTGCCTATCGAAACGTAGACGTAGGTAATTCATTAGGGTCACTAAACTAGCACTTGTGCAGTTTACATCCTGGAGCCAGAGCCGAAGAGGCTCTATACCAATTCAAAATAAGCGTAATCATTTGTGGAGCCAAAGGCAATCAATTTCAAGGTAGAAACACATAATATTGTCACGAATAAAAAGAATGACAACGTCTCAGAGAAGAGTCGTGTCACGAATAGTACAATGACGGGGTCTCTTTGTTAAACTTAACGCTTCCCCCATCTGCCACTGTATGTTTTATCCGTGATGACACGCCTTGCTTAGCGTGCAAGGGAGTACGACGGGTGAGAAGAGATGATAAAGAGAGCACTTTAGTTATAACAATAACAATGTCTATTTCTCAAAGACTTAATGATAAAACTTTAACAATGTCTGTTGGTCAGAAATGTGATAAGATTCTATTATACCCGATTACTAAGACGCGCATGTTTTCTCGATTTGAGGTATGGTTTTTAATTGTTTATAGGTCTTTGGTCACTGTCTTATAAATTAGTTAAATTATAAAGAGCACTTGAATATTTTACTAAACTTTTTAACTCTTTAACAGACTCTACTTAGAAACTTGTCTTTCTCAGAACTCTGAGAAACTTATCATCGATTTGACTTTTACTACTGCGGTTATGAAACCCCTAGACTCAGCAGCCATGTGGCTAACCGGTACTAGGTTTGGGTCAGGAATAAAGGAGTAGAACCTGAAGGCATCTAATGTAGCTAACCTAGGAGCGGATAGAACCTGAAGGCAGCTATGTAGCTAACCGAGGAGCTGGTTTTAGGTGAGACAAAAGCCTGCCGAACTGAAGGATCGGTAGCGTATTTATATTATAAAAAGTGATGACCATTGCTCGCTTAAGGTTCATAATCGCTCCCGTTGTTTATAGTTTGCCTTTAATGTTTTTCCAAGTTCAAGTTCAAGTTCAAACTTAGGACAGGGTGATATTTATTTAGTAGCTTATGCATTTTAGTAGATCACAATATCAAAGGCACCGCGGGGGGGTCAAATGCCTCCAGGTCGAAAGAGGAACAGGGAGGCTGAGAATATGGATTCTCATACTAACGTGGTGGGATACGAGTTCAATAAAAAATGCACATAACTGCTGATTCTTTCATTCAGCCATATATCCGTGAACACCAGAAAATCGTAGTTACAAGCCCACATCTGTTTTTGCGCCCAATCCTCTAAGATTTTGATAATAACAGCTGAGTGGTGTTATTAAGACCACACGCAAAAACACCTTTCTGTTCTTGCTATACTCTCAGGCATAGAGTTGACTGATCTACTCTGTAAAATTGTGCATATCTGAAAAATATACAGTGTTTAATATGACTATTAGGATTATGTTATATTTTGTTTGAGCGCATGTGATTGTCCTTTTAATTGATTTTTTATTATATTAAAGTATAATTCTGAGCTGAATTTACTAGTTTTTGCCCAGTTCAGCTGTGGAAATATAGTTTACAAAAGTTGTTACCCCAATTACATTATTTTTGTGTGTTTGCAATTTCTAACCTACAAGATGTCTGGTGATCAACTCATTTGTCATGTTTGTGGGGCCAGCTGTGTGGCAAAGGAGGATAAACAGCAACTCTTTGGCTGCACATGTGATTTTTGCTGTAAACTTATATGTAGAACCTGCTGTGGTGTGAAAACAGCGACTGAAGTTCGTACGATCCTGCTTCAAAACCGTGCTACTCTACTGTGGTGTCCTAAATGCAGAGAAACTAATATGCAACAATTATGTGGTAAGGATGTTGATCATGTTTGCAGTCAGGGTAGGGTCACTTCTAAGGCTGATCCAGCGTCATCCGACAGGTTCTTTGGAAGTTGAAATAAAGTATTTGAAGAAGCTTTTAAAGGAGGTTGAAGAAAAGAATGATCTTTTAAGGGCAAATAATGAACTGCTATGCAAAAGAGTGGCAACACTAGAGGCTGATCTTGAAAGGCATGTTGTTAGGCGGGATAGTGAGGGTAATTCCGGAGATTCTGTGTCGAAGAGTAATATTGATGTCGAACAGTTTTTTGCTGAGCACCATGAGAGCGAGAGCAGAAAAAAGAATTTTTTGTTGTTTAATTGCCTTGAATCTATCCAAGACATTAAGAAAGCAGTTACAATCGTTATCAAGGAGTGTCGAGTTTGTTTTTTCGGAGAATGATATTAGGGTCTACCGATTGGGAAAGCAGGTTGAAACTTAAATCCAGCCGATTAGAGTAATGTGTGGTTCTGCTGATCTCTCTCAAGAGGTCATTCATAATGCCATGAAACTTAGAAGAAATCGTCTAAGGTACATCTCTGTCAGTGTGGATAAGACTCCCAAACAGCAAGAGGAATATCGCAATTTGAAAATTGAATTTCAAAAGCGTATTGAAGCGGGGGAATCGAATCTGCGAATTATCCATTCTAATGGTACACATAGGATTGTCGCCACGCAGAGTCACGGAAACAAAAAAACTATCAACCTTGTCCAGTGGGAATATCTCTGCTATTTATCAAAATGTTAGCGGACTGAATAGCAAGACACATGAATTCTATAGGGCCGTATCTAGTGGTGAATATCAGCTTGTGTGCATATCAGAGACCTGGCTTCAGAATGGTGTGCAGGACCAGAAACTTTTTAGCAGCAACTATACAGTCTATCGTAAGGACCGAAATCTTGAGGCTCTTGGTGTTAAGAGAGGAGGTGGAGTTCTGCTAGCTGTGAGACATGAATTGTCATCTCTGTCAGTGTGGATAAGACTCCCAAATAGGGTTTGCCATCTCGGAATTTCCAAAACTAAAACCTGAATGTCGAAATCCCCGGACATTTTGCTTATAGCCCCGCCCACACCGTGACGCACATGAAACAAACAAAATGTTTCAACCATATTTCTTTATTAAATCTTGACAGTTTTGTGAAAAGATCTGCATACAAATAACCACATTAACTAATAGTATATTATATACCTAGGTTGAGAAGTAAGCCATTATTTACCGAGCACTTTTATATCCTGAGGCGCGTAGCGCCGAAGGATATAATGTGCGAGGTTAATAATGGCCTTCTCAACCGAGGTATATATAGATTTTTTTTTTACTACTAACACTGATATATTACCATATTTGATTCGATTTGATTTTTATATTAGTCATTTTCTACTTATTTTTCAAATAGTTCGAAATATCAGGTAGCCTGGAAGTTCAGTTGTCTAACTGACAGATATCGTAACATAATCTCCTGACAGCTCCATACATTCAAAGTACCTTCTTTCCATCTAAATTTTGACAAAATCGCATTATTAATAAGAATATTATGGGGAGTCATGAAAAGTGAGTCATACTGTATATAATTTTTTTACTAATAGCACTGATACAATCCTTATCATTATTTGAATTGATTAGATTTTGAAATTAATCATTTCCTACTCATTTTTCAAATAATCCGAAATGACAACTAGTTGTCAAACTAACAAGTTTGACATTTTCCGTTTCCGTTTCATTATTGACCTAGGTTTTTTTTAATATTATTATTTACCTAGGGTGAGAAATGTTACTTCTCATTTGAGGAATGGAGTAAATAATGGTGATTTATCATGTCAGTAGTAAAAAAAATATTTTAAATTACCAATAAAATCGACAAACATTGGTCAGAATGCCACTAAAATGAAAATAGCAAACATAATCACTGAACGCTGCCATTATTTTTAAATAATTCTAATAATTACTTTCATTTAATTCTTAATATTCAATGAGGCTTTTATTCTACCGAAAAATCCGATATGACATGTACATAAATAATCATTATGTATACCTTCGCTCCTACGCATCAACGTATCTAAATTTTAATCCCGCTTTCGACTATCTAAAACACGAACTTACAGCTTACCAATTCCAGCTATTCATGCGCAGGTATAGATTATTTATTTGTGCGCAAATCTTGCTAGTCCATGCCGGTCTTTTAGGCCACACGCGCGAAGTGATCAGCAAATAGATTTGCCATCATACTCTCATCTAAGCTAACAATATATCGTCAAATTTATCCGAATTTCTTGCTTATTGATAAAGAAATATAATTGAATGCGCTTACCTGGTCCTTGTTCCAGTCATTCACAGGCGTCGCATGCCAAAAGTGCGATCCACGTTTATCACTCGCTATGCTACAAGACGACAAGCTCAAGTCCGTAGTGGCCCAAGATGTGTCGTGTCGAGACGGGGATACCGAGCCCGAACTGAGGCTGGAAGGTGAGGGAGGTTCGGGCGACGTGTTGCCCTGGTGATGCCATGGCGTGCTGCCGGGAGGCGATAAGGTAACCGGAACTACTTTCTTGACTGGAATATAGGATACACAAAAAAATATATAGTTTACTTAATTCCCTTATCAAAAAAAAATTAAATTTCCCTTGAAGTCTAAGACTATTCTATGAAAAAAAGGTTATAAAACATAATTTTACAGATGTATATACCAATTTTCTTTTCAAAGCTAGATAAGAAAATATAGCCTTAAAACTATACTCTAAACTAGATAGGGAATTGATTATTGCTATTGGTAAGACATATAAAACAGTAATTATGTCAATGTCAATGAACAATGTAATTCAGTTTTACATTCTTCTCTAAAGCTTTTAGTCGATAAAACTTCCAAGAGTTTCTTTTTGGCCTAAGTCGACCAAGTCCAATGTAGAGTGTAACGTGCGTACTTTGGCGAGAAATTTTGAATGGTACGATAATAACCCTATTATTTTATATATATTTTTAAGTTACAAGACAAATGTAATGTGCCTTCTACCCTATCGCTATATCCTTCACAATGTATGATGATTATTTTCTTTCTTCTGTTTTTACTTATCTATTCACTCACTCATTACATCACAGGCAATGCCCAAATAGTTAATACAAAAATATTAAAACCTAAAATTGCATGACATAGATTAATTATTGCTATTTGTGTTATTTTAAGAAACTGTGATTTCACAATAAAAGTAAGTACATCAATAATTAGCAAATTTGCCCACAACTTCCATAAGTAATCCAATTTCGAGCTTAAATGACTCCGATGCCCAATTATTGACAATGAAATCATATGGCAAAGAGTGGTTGAAGTAGACCGTAATACTATTTAGTGATTTATGCCATGTGTAAGGGGCGAAGGTGAATGAACATTACAAGCCCAAATGTCAACCGCTCCTGCACGTGGTCTGCCGAGATAAGCAGACCCCCTCAGTATTGCCAACAGCCTCTATAAGAGGGTGGAAGAGCAAAAAGAGGCCAGGGCACTCTTTTGTCCTTGGGGTGAGAAATCGCCCCAAAAGGCGGACGAACCAAATAGGTCAACGGCATAAGGATGCAGAAGGCAAGGGGAAACCACTGCATTAAAGGATCACTGGAGCATTCCCAAGCAAGATAATCAGGGCAAGTAATATATGTACAATGGCCCCTAGTCCGCGGCAGGCTTTAAATAGCCAAGGGGTGCTAAGAATCCCCGCCTCTCATGATAGGACCTACCCGAAAGTGGAAAACAATAAAAAAAGCGTCAAAATTGGCACATGGAATGTCAAGAGCCTATACATGGCAGGCAACCTCGATAATGTAATCAACGAGATGGAAAGATTTAGCCTGGATGTTCTTGGTATCAGCGAGGTAAGATGACCTAATACTGGCAAGTGTGTATCAGATAGGGCAACCCTCTACTACTCTGGCAACAACCTCCCAAACCATTATAACGGTGTAGGTTTCATAGTAAGGGGACAAACAAACAAATCAGTAATATATTTTGTTCCATACTCGGACAGAACGACCCTCCTACAGTTAAAGAGCCACCCAGTCAACATAAACATCATACAAGTTTACGCTCCGAGAACAGACAAGCCAGATACCGAAGTAGCGCAACTCTATCAGGAAGTGAAAAAATTAATAAGGATCGTATAGAAAAGTGAAGTCTTAATTATACTACGAGACTAACGCAAAAGTTGGAAAAGGCAGTGTTACAGACATTGTGGAGGAGTTCGGACTAGGTGAACAAAACGCAAGAGGTGATGACCTGATGCAGTTCTGCCAGGAAGAGAATATGACCATAGCTAATACTTGATTTAAACACTTTAAACTACCCCCAAGGAGATTACACACTTGGCAATAACCCCAACAGAGACAAGGACAATATGATAAGGAACCAGATTGACTATGTGCTCGTTAGAAAAAGGTATAGGAATGGATTGCAGGACGTAAAGACTTATCCCGGTGCAGATATTGGCTCCGATCATAACCCAGTGATACCAAGGTTGAGAGTAGATTGAAGAAAATCCGCCAACCCACAAAAAAGAAACTTGACAAAGCATATCTAAGAAATAACGAAGAGACAAAGTCAGAACAAGAATAAATGTCAAGCTACCAAAGCTACGAAATACAATGGAACCAAACAACATAGAGACTTGCTGGAATCAATTCAGGGAAACCATCGTCAGCAATGGAAATGAAATGATAGGCCAAAGGAACAACAGGGGAAAGAAAAAGTGGATGACAGACGAGATACTGCAACTGATGGAAGAAAGAAGAACGCAGAAAAACCGGAATGAAGCTGAAAACAAGCAATTGCAAAGACGAATAAGAAGAGAAATCCGGAGGACAAAGGAGGACTGGATGAGGAAAAAATGTGAAAAAATAGAGGAACTGGAAAGAAAGCACGACCATTTTAACGTCCACAAAGTCATGAGAAACAACGGGACGAGTAAAGACACAAAATCTCACAAGGCTTATGAGGGATAACGATGAACTTATCACGGACCCACAAGAAATACTCAAACAGTGAAAGAAGTACACAAAAAACTCTTTTCAAATAACGGCCCAAGAATACTTCACGAACAATATGAGGGTCAAACGTAGCCTGAAATACTTAGGTCTGAAGCGGTAAAAGCAATTAAGTAATGCAAAACGGGCAGAGCACCGGGTCCAGATGAATTGTATATGGAGATCATTAAGCTGTTTGATAAAGAAAGCATTGACATACTCGTAAGAATTTTCAATGCAATATACAGCACGGGACAAATACCCACAGCCTGGCTACATTCAACGTTTATACCAATACCGCCACTAAGTGTGATCAATTCCGAATGATAAGTTTGACGATTCAGGTCCTTAAACTTTTTCTGAAAATCATACACAAAAGAATCTATAATAAGTGCGGAAGAGATACCAACAGCTGTCAGCTGCAGATAAAAAATTTATTGTGGATCAGCATGTCAAATCAGCAAAACATCAGCTCAACGTGCGAAAATTGCAAAGAGGTGAACCCTCCCAGCAAACAATACATTGTCTTGAAGAAAAACCAAAAAACAGCGAACAAGCCCAGTTCAATGAGGACTTATGTAAGGCATTCATCGGAGCAAATTTACCATAATTTTTGAAATCATAATGTACGACAAAGTTATTACACACGCATTGATTGGAGTCTTAGGAGAAACCAATCATTATGGTAGATCATATTTAATTGCATCCAAACAATTGGAAAAAACCAACAATTTAAGTGTAACCAGATTTGTTCAAGAAATATTAACCAACTTTTTTTTGTCCGACAGTGTTCCGTCAGAAAAATTCATACTCCTTTTATCGGATGCTGCACCCTATATGGTTAAGGCAGCACAAAATTTAAAAATATTTTATTCTAATGTATTTCATGTTACTTGTTTGGCTCATGGTATCAATAGAGTGGCAGAATGTATAAGAGACCAGTTTCCATTGGTAAATTATTTAATTAAACAAGTAAAAAAAGTATTTCTAAAAGCACCTTCGCGTGTTCAATTTTATAAGGAAAATTGTCCAAATACTCAATTACCACCACAACCAGTAATAACTCGCTGGGGAACTTGGTTAGCCGCTGCTATATTTTATGCCGAGAACTTTGAATTAGTTAAAAAAGTTATCGAAGATCTAAACGACTTGTCTTCTGCTGCTCTAATAAATGCAAAAACTCTTTTTTCTAATCCAATAGTCAAAGAAAATTTACCATTTATAAAAACAAATTATTCTTTTGTACCTATAGCACTCACGAAATTGGAGGCTACCTCTGTTTCTTTGACAGATTCAGTGGTTTTAATAAATCAATTTGAGGTACATTGCAAAAAAGTTTCAGGTACTGTTGGGGCTGCGGTTATAAAAAAATTAATGTCAGTAATTGAAAATAACACAGGCTTCAAAATCCTAAAAATATTTCAGAACTTTTTATAGGCAATTTCACTAATTTCGAAAGAGAACTGGATTTGTATAAATTAGAAACACACTTAATTCCAAAACAAAAATACTGTCCGATAACTTCTGTAAATGTGAGCGAAGTCTTTCCATTTTTAAACATATGTTTACAGATAAAAGACACAATTTTCTTTTGAAAAATTTTGATAAACATTTATTTATAAATTGACATTGTTCATAATTTTTCATATAATAAAAATGCATATTTGAATTTTTTGTTCATTTCGATGCATATATTCTGAAAATTTGTGCATTTAAATGCGCATATATTGGGGTTTTTTGCTTGTATTTTTCCGCTCTTTAGTTATAGCTATAATATGGTATCTGTCTCTTTTTCTTCATGTATACACATTTAAAATTATCTACGGAACACCTCCCAAATTATTTACTTCTGAAGAATATGTATAAGGTATTTTCAATACCACGTTATACAACTATAAAGACAATTTAACTTTATTGGCTTAAAGTTTTTGTAATATTATTTATAGTGTGTTTATTGTAAATAAGTGCATTTAAGAGGATTCAAGGATTACATATTCTACAGCAAAGCAACTACACAGTATAACGGTAATATCAGGATAATGGGGAAAATATTTACCTTTGGCATTGGCTTCACTCACTGCTTGTCTAATTTCCTCAAGTAAATGGTGAGCGGGATCATCTTTGGATTTGTCGTTAAGTTCGTCAGTTGAACTGGTTACGCTATCACTGCCAAGTCTTCTTTCTCTCTCAGCCAACACCTAATACAAAAATAAACTAGGGTTTGTTCATAAATTATTCTATAAAATATAAATAAATAGTGGAGCATATAAATGTTATGTAAGAAGGTCTGTTATCGTTAGTGATTATCTCTGTTACTTATCTATGATTATAAGAAGCTAATACAACATATACAAAATTTATATAATAAAAAATATAAAAATTTCTAATGTACGCAAAATATTAGAACTTTTAAGATAACCTGAGCAACTGAATCAAACTCGTAGTGTGAGGTATCCTATAATCATAATAAGAGAACAATACGTGGAGAAGATTGCCTAGTACATTTCTACTAACTTGTTTTAGTTGCTCCGCTAATGAAGGAGGTGGGCCAACGGTTATCACCCCTTTTCCTCCTCCTGGTACCCCGCCTCCTCCTCCTCCTCCGTCCGACCACGTTACTTCGTCCGTCCTCGAGTCTTTCTGCACCCGAGCGTAAACCACACCGGCAGACTGGCTGCTAGCGACGCTCTGTAAAAAATAATTTCCATACATAAAATCTTATATATAAAACAGCTGCCATATGGTGAAGCGTCGTTACACAGAAAATACTTCTTTAATCTGCATAAGTGTCTAATAGTGCGTCCTCATACCTTGTGACAGTATATATGTTCGAAAATAATGATTAGCTGACGATTAATAACGGCAGGAAACAAAAAAAAGTACTTGGCAAACAAGCTCGTGAAATTATATTAAAGGTTTTCAATTATTTTAAGTTCAACAATACTGATATGGACACTTTAGCACAGGGGAAATCCGTAGTATCAAAAGTTACGGAAAATTGCCATTCCCGAATGGTTTCGGTAACCTGAGGGCACGTCCGACGAGTTGGAGTGACCAACGTTTGTATGCCGAGATAGTGGATTCGGCCCGTCACGGGCCATGTGTTGCCTCTTGGAACAGCAGCTTTAAACGATCTTATTAATATAAATTCCGTGGGTTTGTAGAAATTATCTACAATGTTCATAAAACCGAGCGAACTCGTGTCGTCATGGAGAAACAGGTAAAAAATGGAAGAGGAAGTAGACTGGTAGGAAAATTTATTTATTATAATAAGAGTTAGCTTGAATGTTAAATAAATAAACAAACTTGAAATTATTATGTAAATATGAATCCTTATTTTGATTTTTTTGTTTTTTGGCCTTCATTCTAGATATTTAGCCTGACCGAACTTTTCAATCTTTTGGGATTGCGAAATGAATCGCGTCGGAGGCTAGCTCCTATCCAATCTGTTAATCAGACAGACAGCACAACACAGGTTATTGATTCTTTTCTCGCTCCCGGGCATCCGAGGAGCTTTTCACAAAAGAAACGATGCCTCGGATCAAGAGGATGGTACTTAAAAGAAGGATTCTCCACATTAACAGCTCAGAGTTTACAACTTTAAATTGTTACCGCTTAAATATACTTTACTACAATTTTAATGATGTCACTTTTAGGAGGATTATACAACAAACTTAATAAAGATATTGGGGTTTTGACATTATTTTCCACCAGTATTTCATATAAATATAGTATAATATTTTTACACTCACATCGAAGATGCTGTAAGTTACCCAACCCCGCACACTCACATTCCGGGGTATCTGACGCCCAGTCTGGGCAGACGTTGAGGGGTTAAGCAGTCGTTGGTACGTAGTCTAATTAATGTAGTTACATGCCGTCTACTTAGAAACTCCGACTGAAAGAACCATTGTATTCTAGGAAAACCATCAACTAGAGCCGAATATCTCTGTCCTTTACTACTCAATGTCCCCCGCCAGAAGCTGTTCCAGCTCAGATAATGGTTTGCTTTTATAATGGGGATATAGTCATTTTTGTCCAGCTATATAGGGTAGGGTATCCTTAGGATTCTCCCTACATTGGCCAGTTGGTCTGCTTTCTCGCTTCCCTTTATACCTGCATGTCCTGGTATCCAACACATCCTAATATCGAATTCGTTTGCATTCGATTCCATTATCATCTGTTTGGTTAGAAATGATATATGATCTAGATCCTTTTTTCCTTTATTAGTTGAGACTTTTTTTATTGCAATAAGAGAATCAGTAAATATAACTGCCTTTCGGATGTCCTTTCGAGGCACAGGGATGCTGCCTTGTGGATTGCCACAATTTCTGCCGTACAGATTGTAGCATAAAGGTACGCGTCCACTAATCGTCATCGGACGGACGGTACGGATCGGACGAATCGGATTTTTTTTGTGTCCTGCGTCTACTACCACGGATTATTGAAGTCGGTATCAGTATTTCTCCCGCAGTTAGCTAAGTGCTCTTGAAGAAGCAAAAGCATTATTTCGTTACTGAATGAAGATTTTATAATTATTGACGTGTTGTAAGAAGAAGAAGAAAACGAAACTTCAAATATTGTCCCTGAGAAGAATGTCCGAATATTCTGGATACCCCACATTGTAAACTTCTTATACTCGTGCACAATCGTGATAAGTCTTGCTACATCCATAATTACGTTCAAACAATGTGGAGGAAAGTCACAAACTAACTAACAAAAATCCTTGCTATCTTCTCCAATAAACCAAAACAGAGTTTTATCCATAATACCGAAACAGAATATTTGCACTCGATGCGCGTTGCGCTAACCATGTTAGCTGATTAAAACTGTTTTAATCATCTCCTGATGATGCTAACATGGTTATCGAAACGCGCGTCGAGTGCAAATATTCTGTTTCGGTATTGTGGATAAAACTCTGTTTTGGTGCATGTTGCTGAAGGTTCCAAACCCCAACGTAGTTCTCCAATAAAGTTTGGAAAGGGAAATATACCGTGACACCTGCGTGTTTTTGTCAGTATTAACAGTATCAGCATCGGCAGTGTCCGCACGAAACGGATTTTGATTTCGTCTTCGGGATCCCGTCCGGAAATGCCGAAGTGCGGTCGGGTCGATGCCGATAGGTGAACGCAGTCATATTGAAACAATGTAGATAATTATAAAATCCGATTCGTAGGATGCGTACCGTCCGTCCGATGCCGATTAGTGGACGCGTACCTTAATGTGGTAATTTTGAAAAAAAACTGTACCCAATATTTGGGCAGTAAACCCCGAATACAGCTTCATTAGACTTTCTTTCTACGGATGCATCTGTGTATATGTGATAATATTGGTTTAGGTATCTATTCTTCATTTCCAGACAATTTTGTGCAATATTATATTAATTTTTTTTTAAGTTTAGGTTTACTACTGGAATTGTCATCATTTGATATTCTCTGTTGTATATATATAAAGGCAAAGCTTCATGTTTTTGTATGTCTTCTTCATACTGAAGGATTTCAGGCATTACCATTACACAATATGGGAGTTCTCTATTACGGAAGTATCCTATGGACATGTTCATACCACTCAACTTCATAATATTTTTCATCATATGGTTATTGTCAATTAAGCATATATATTTAATGGCAAATTTTTTCGTTATGTCTCCTATATTCAAGGGAGCATTCGCTACTTTCTGCCCATAGTAAGTTTGTTGGAGTTGACCTCATACATCCTAAAATTGTTCTTAGAGCCTGGAATTAGGTCGAATCTAGTTTCTGTTTATTTTTCTTAGTGGTTGGATTAATAAGCTGAAATCAGTAATCTAGATGAGATCTGACTATTCCCTTGTATATATTGAGCAGGGTTTTTGGATCTAATCCCCACCATATTCTAGTTAATGATTTAATGACATTTATCCCTTTAATTGCTTCATTGCACATCTTCTCAACCTGTTTACTCCAGTTTAATGTATTGGTCAGAATGATTCCTAGGTATTTGTATTCTTTTACCGATGGCATAATTTTATCATTGTATTTTAACATTTCTCATAGTTGGTCACGTGCCCGAGGTTGAAACATCATGGCTACCGATTTGTCCGGCGATATTCTAAAATTGAGATCCATAAAAAAGTTTGACATTAAATTTAGAGATTCGTTCATCCTGTTTATCATGTCACCATCATCCTTTCCTTCCAATATCAAGGCAAAATCACCAGCATATTGTATCAATTTAGTCTCCCCATTCTTTATGCTATGTAATTTACTTGACAGATATTAAATAAAAGGGGGATCAAGGGTGCGCTGATATATATTTTGGCCCTTTTATGTTACCTCTTTTGTCTAAAATATATGTTTCTCTGTTGTGTAGAGTTTGAAAAATTAAGTTTGCTATGTCAACTGAGATGTCAGCCTCCATCAATTCATTATACAATTTATATATCTCAACATGATCGTATGCTGCTGCTATGTCTAAGAATATCACTAATGTCTTAATTTTTTCCTGAAAGTTTTTTTGTATATTTAACGTTAAGTTGATTAATGTTTCCAGGCATCCTTTTCCTCTTCTAAACCCTATTCCGAGATATCAATCTCGGAAAATAACCCCTGCTTTTTATAATTGACTCTAATGTGTTGTTCATACAGGAATTTAGCTCTATAGCTCTATAATTGGATATATCAATGTATTTTTCCATTGATAAGGGATTTTTCCACCATATAAGCACAGATTAAACTGTTTTAATATTTCCTCCTTGCCCACTATGGGGAGGTTTTTATCATGGAATAATATATATTGTCAAGGCCAGCAGCTGAATATTTTCCCTAGTATAACAAAGTTTAGTCAAAGAGTATATAATGTAAAGAGAAGACAGCCGGCGAATTTCCTTTGATCTTTCGTCAGCCGTTTCAATGACCTCGTCCCTTTAACTCGGAGATATCGCGACGTTGCCGGATGTAACTTTTTATCAAGGCGGGCGATGTTGACGTCAAGTCAAACAAGATGGCGAATAATCGATTTCGTCACAGTGGGTCGAAATAACGAAAAATAGGACAAAATTTACTAAATATCTAATACTTTCTGCTAGGATAAAATTTTATATCGAGTGATTTTCATTCAAATTCTCTGAATTTGTTTAAACTTTTGCATTTTCTTAAAATCTCAGTGCTCAACTTATTTTAATTAAAAAATGTGATAAAATTCAGTTTTTTAATGTTTCCGGCGAATTTTTATTAAAATTTATTCAGGACGTCTAAAAGCTTTAATTAATAAAATAAGAATTTTCTTCAGTTTAAATTAAAAAGGGGTAATCAATATTTTTCGATTATTTTAAAGGAAAGTTTCATTCAAAACATAGAGTGGATAAACTCTTAGTATGTAGATAGACCAACGAAAAAGTAAATTCTATTCGAATCTCACTTTAAAGCTTCATATTCACTTCCGCAAATTTCAACTTTTTTGGCAGTTGTTGATTTTTCGCGCGAATGTAAGTTTTGGTCCATACTCACTGACGCGAAATTTCGTCGGCGAATATTTGCTAAAAAGTTCAAATAGTTTTAACTTTTTTGCGAATTTATGCTTCTAGTGGAATAGGTTTTATAGGTTAGGTCCAAGTACCGGAAGATATAAGCAGATTAGTAATATAGAATGGGCTCAATTAATCTCATTTCTGCAACTAAATTGCGAAAATCGCATTTTAAAAATAAATTTCTAATCGAAAACTTTCTTTTCTGGTGCCATTTAGCTGGTGGGTATTTCGTAGTTTTAGGATAATTACCAAAAGGACGCAAACGGAATATAAAATAATTATATCTCCAACGAAAAAAATTATAAGTAATATGGCCAAAGTATCTATTCTACAATTTAACTAATGAACCCAATGCCTGAAAAGAATAAACAAATAAAAATAGCAAAGCAGTCAAGAAATTTGAGGTTAAATCACAATTATGGTAGAATTCGTAAAAAAATAAAATTTTTGGCAGCGAATAATTTTAAAGCTGAAAATGACAGTTTATGTCAAAAAATGCGAAATTCGAAAATATTTAGTAATAAAATTAAAACAAATAATGTTTTATCAGAAATCCGAGGATTTTTTGAGAAAAGTCATGAAAAATGCATGTATTGTAGGTAAGCAAAATTTTACCGAGTCATTATTAAAAGATTCTATTAAATGAATTGTGTTACATATCATAATTAAAGTTTACACACCTAATTTCAATTACACAATATGAATTAAAAAACTAAACCAAACGTCTCCCTAATAAATCGAAACTTGACCTTTACGGGATATATTTAACCCACTGTGTTGGCTGATCGTCCTTGCTTGACGATTGTGTCCGATATAATCCGATAACATACGAGGCGTCCTTTAAGTCGGAGTTCTCATCTATCCCTCTCTAATTTGATTGATCTGTCTTACTGTCCTCTCTTTACATTATATACTCTTTGGTTTAGTTCTGTAAGTGTAATGGGCTTTTTTTCTATTTACTTCTAGATTAAATTCTGGGTTCATACATACGTGATCTAAGTTATTCAATATCCCCATTGCAGTGTTTTCATTACGTAGTTTATTTTTATTGTGATTAGTCACCTTAGAAAATCGTTTAACTGTTTTCCAGATTTTTTTCTAAAGGGGTGTTACGATTCAGATTAGCACAGAAAACTTAGACACTTCTTTTTTTGTTCTTATCATTTTTTTTGACTCTGGCTATGGGCCTCTTTGCTTCGAGGAAATTATCTAAAACTTTAAATTTTTTATTGACTCTTTTCTTAATTCAAGTAGATTTGTGCATTCATCATCCCACCAAGGAGTAACTTGTTTGTTTTTCCTTCATAAGTTTGGTAATTTTGTTGGTATAATTAAATCAGCTGTTTGGTCGATAGTATCCTCAAATTGGTCATAATTCTGCGGTCTATCCTCTAACATGGAAATTAATATCTTGTCGTGGGATGCTAACCAGTCTGATTTATTTAAGTTTCTTTTATTTCTATATATGCATTCCGTCTCAGCCTCTGGTGGATCTATTTGGATCAATATCGGGAAGTGATCACTGTTCTCCGGATCAGCAACTACCTTCCAATTACATTTTAATGCTAGTCTTGGGGACGCCAATGAGTTGTCTGGTACCGATTTATTTTGATTTGGCGGGGTTAACCTAGTTTCCGATCCATCATTTAATATAGTTAGATTTAGTTCTAGTATAATATTATTAATCATTGTCCCATTATGGTTTGATATAATACTTCCCCATACTGGATGTTGACCATTAAGATCCCCCAGTATGATTTTTGGGTGGCTAAATATTGTGACAAAATCTTAATTCATCACAATCTATTCTACTATTGGGAGGTATATTAATGTTAATTATTGTTAAGTTTATTTTTGTGATTTTAATTGCTTGAACTTGTACATTGGGTGATAGTGTATATTGAGATAAATCTAAAGTGGTAAAATCAATATTATTTTTGATTAGCAGGGCTATGCCGCCCCTTTTATCATTTCGATATTCACGTATTGTATGGTAATTGGGAATATAAAACTTAAAGGGTTGTTTTAGCCATGTTTCGTTCAGGGCTATTATATCTAAGTTGAATTCTTTAATTAGTATTTTTAGGTTAGTAAGATTGGAACATACGCTTCGTATGTTCCATTGTAAGATGTTCAGTTGTTTACCAGTCATCTTCCTCCCTTGGTTTGGGAGACCATGACTCTCTATTTTCGATGTCACGTATATAGTTTTGTAATAACATTTTATCTGTTATAGACGTATTTTTTATTTTCTTGAAAAGCTTATTTATCTTCGATATTTTCCTTTTCAGCCTGCACACTCCAGTAGTCTTCTGACTTCATTCGATCCCCGTTAGAGGATTGAGAGATCACTGTTATTGGTGATTTTTTTTTTTTTTTTTAAGCAAATGTCCCGAAACATTTACTCTTGTGGATTGCGGAAAGAGGCATTGTTTAATGCTCTCTTTATTAAATCCTTATTTAAATATAGTGATTTACGTCTATGTGGCGCTACTCGATACAAGAGAATTAATCCGAGATGTGGCCTAAATATTTCACATCTCGCTCTGCCACCTCATTGCTCGTCATCATTCGTTGCGATTACATAATTTCGTAATTATCCAAATCCATCTTGTTGGGTCTAGTTAAAACTCATTTGTCGGGCGCAGAGGGAAAACCCAGTTTCGCCAGTGATCTCCAGTTCCTGACGCGGTTTATTTATTAGATATAAAGTCTATATAGCAATCCTATCAGAGGTGTACCTAGGTATTTCGTAATGCTTACTACATCATTGGTCGCCAGCGGGCGGGTGAACTATACCTAAGGCCAATATTAATCAGTGGCTAATCGATTTAACATGAAACAAGTTATTGTTTCCGGAGAAGTGGAACAACAATTTAACATTACTTACACATCTCCAAGGACGGCTTCAAAATATATTTAAGAATTCGCTAAGATTCTTTAAATGGGGCTTGCTCCGTGTTATAATTAAGACACAACAATGTTTTATTTGCACAACACATTTACAAACACCAAGTGCTAAGCTAATGAGAATGGAAGATAAGACGTAGTGTAGCTATAGCAGTAGATGAAACTTGTTGAACCCCATTCATTATGTATGTAGACACAAATCAGTCGAGCTAAGAGCATTTCTAGGTACCTATCTAATATTATATTCTTTATTAGTCGTATCATATAACCACCTGATTTCCCTAGCGATTTTATTGCCTTTCACCCAACATCGAAAAGTGAAGGCCCTTAAAGCCGGAAAAATGTAACATTTCTAGAGCTAGATACATATAATATTCGACTTTTCATTACTATTGTAATTTACATATGATTTAGTCCTTGTAGGTTATACATAAAACATAAAAACGTGCTAAAAAGTTAGTCAAAACTCAAGTGATTATTGCCTACCTGCGTCGAGTAGTGGGTGCTTGTTTTTTGCACTTCGCTGTACTGGACGGTGTACTGCTCGTACTGCTGCTGTGGGTGCTGTTGGTGCAAGCGCTGCTGCGTTTGCTGGTGTTGGAGAGAAGTGTATTGCTAAAAGTAAGCCACAGACACAGTTTGTAAACAGGTGCATGACATAATAGAGACAGAACAGTAGTGATCGTAAATGGAAGACCCCACCAGTGTACAAGAGTGCAGACGTGTGATTCAGACATTCTAGTGTTATAATAGAAGAAGTATACTAATTACAGGACATTCAATAATGTACAATTTACAAGAACAATTAAAATTACCTGACACAAAACAACTCTGGACAAAACAATGTTCTTTTAAGCCCACCTAAAATAATCTTCAAAATAAGAACCTCAAGCTATTATTTATCACAGACAAATACAAATTAGTAATCATGAAAAAATCACAAGTCAAAAGGACGTGTTTTACGACTTAGAGCTTAAAGCTTGATTAGTTTTGGTTAGTACCGGTTAAATATTTTGTGCAACCCACAAACCTATGAAAACACAGAACCTGAACTATCCAGTATTCCACATGGTCAGTTGCTGTCTTTTTGTCTTTAGCGGAGTAACCATTTTGCTAATTTTGACCAGACTACTAAGACACTCACAATTTGACTCAGTGCTGTTTTGTATCAAATACTTCATAAAAAAATATTATATTGTTCTTAAATCTACAACACTTCAGCGATGCCGATTATATTTTTATTTATTTCGACAATTGAAAGAAGAATCCTAATTGCTTTCATAGTTTGTATCTCGGAAACGGTTTTACCGATCAGGATGTACTTATTGGATTTCAAAAGAGAATTTTTCTGGTTTTATTCTAATGTAAAGGAATAACTAGTCTGCAGTCGCTAGACCAGAGCGAACAGTCGAATTTTGACTAATAAACACGATCTCACCATATTTGCTTATACAGTTTAAAAATTTCACAATAATTGGCTGCTTATATGAAAAAACTTTCTTCGCGTATGTTTTGGCTTACTTTAATTTACATGCCCGTGGATCCTCCATTTACAATCGAAAAACCACAAAGCGACATACCGGTTGAATGATATAATGAGGGTTAGTACTTAGCGACGTGGGCCTGATGCTCGTATTAGATGCGGAATTCGCGACGTTGTTAGAATGCTTCGGCCTGGGCGAGTAAGCGGCGGAGTCGGTGAGCTCGTCGGCCGAGTTGTAGCTCTCGTCTAGCCCGTAATCAGAACTGCTGTTGCTTAGGGAGCCCTTTTTCACGCTGGGGAGCTGCCTGTTTGCAAGGGAGCCGCGCGTGGCTAGCTCTGCCTTGCTTTTCGTGGCTGTTATGTCTAATAGTTCGTGGGGCGGTACCTAAAACGTTAGTGGCTGGGTGTTAGGGGAAAGCGTTACCACTGATCATCTGGATATTTGAATGTTTCCTTTAAAGCAAAGTGCATATATGGTTTTATACTGAGATGATTGACCTGGTGTTATTTCCTTATATAAGTTCATACTTAGTTCAGATGCAGAATTTAGACACCAAAATATCAGACGGCTGCGTCCGATTTCACAAACTAACTTTCTTTGGATTGCGCGAAAACGGAACAGGCCTTTTGCTGATCAGTCAACATTGCAATGCTAAAAATAGTATTTAGCCACTGTGCGTTTTTTTTTTTCATTATCCATCTTAAAACGTAAAAGCGCTCGTCTTAAAACATAAATAAAAAAAATAAATCTCCTCATTATGTCAATGTGGTTTAAAGCCGATCAGGAGATGCTGCAAAAATGCTGTTGTAAAATAATTGCACATTTATTTGTGTAAATATACTTTTAATATTTAAAATAATGAGTAGTGTGTTAAAGAGGGTGAGTCTACACGGAGGAGGTACTTTACTCCTCCCTGAGGATTCACTCTCTTTGCTTGAATTACTAAGAAGTCTCTCTCCTCATGAAATTAGTTTGAGTCTTCCTGTAGAATTACTATTAAGATACAAACATAAGCCTGAGCATTGTTTCACCCTATCATGTAACCTTGTTGAATTGCGCTTCGGATCATGTAACCTTGTTGAATTGCGCTTCGGTTATCGACCGATCAACACTCCACCTACTGAGGAGGGTCCGACCATGAAATAAGGTGTTGCTTTTTGTACACTCCGCCTACAGAGGAGGCTCCGACCATGAAATAAGGTCTTGCTTTTTGTATAACCTCGATACATTTAGTATGTAACCTTCAGCTTTTATTCCCCACTTAAAACTCTTATTATAAAACTAGCAGCTTAGGGTTCTCAACCTTAATTCAAAATTTGTGAAGCTATAATATTATGGTTAATATCAGAAAAAGAAAGAGTAGTTCTAAAGAGCAAGTGGTGAAAAAAATTAAAGTAGAAAAGAAAAATCCAATAGAAGACCAGTGTGCAGAAAAACAAGGTATAGAAAATGAGTGTTATATTTGCTTCAAATTAATGGAAAAGGCTGAAATGTGTGTTCCTACGTCTTGCAACCATAAGTGCTGCTTTCAGTGTAGTGGACAGTCAAAAAGGGAAATTGTGCAGTTCGTAGAAGAAACTTTAATACAATAATTTTTGAAGAAACCAAGGAAGTAAAAAAATACCTTCATAATTGCAGAAGGTCTTAAAATTGAACCAATATAAAATGGAAGTAATTGTGGAAATCGATCCACAAAACTTGGACAGAGTTATGGAAATTATAAATTTTGATGATTTGGACCCAATAGACATTGGAAGATTTCAATATATTGGTGAACATGATGTCAATAATTTCATGGAAACTTAAACAGAACCATCGACGGACTTGAAATGGACGCAGAAGATGAATATGCAGATGGAAATGTCGTATTTTTGAAAATCTTTAATGAGGTTAACTTTGTAGATCGAGTGTTTAGCATAACGCAGAGCTATGCAATTGTAACAACAGGAGCACAGAAATTGCACCGCGACAACCATCTTGACTGTCGCTCCTAGCCCAAGGCGGGCCCAGCCAATCTGGTTCGTTAGAACATGGTGGGCGGGGCTTGCAAAGGGACCCGACAATCATATATACGGCCAGCTCGGCAAACTGCCGACTGCCGCAGTCAAGTAACTGCATCCGAACCGTCTCTCCGCTCCTATGCTCCGGCAGAGGCAGAATGGCCAAGCATCGGCAAATTTCGTTTACTATTGCAATCTACTCCTCACCAAGACTATCTATTATTAGGTAGACTATTACCTGTGTATGTATGAATGTGTGATTGAGTGTGTGTGTGTGTTTGTGTATGTTTCCTAGTAAACCAAAAAAAATAAAAATGACATGGGTTTTTTCAGTATGTTTTCTACATATTTACCTTCTCTCATCTTTCATCCCTCTTCAACACTAGCCAACTAGATCTATTGCCATCTGTATTGTGATTCATACTTATAACACTCTTGAAAGGCAACGCCTAAGGAAGATTAGATGTCAGGTAACCATGTATTTAAAATGTCCATAATAAATGTAGATGATTGCCTCAGACTGCAGGCTGACTTGGAGAGGCTTCAGCTGTGGTGCCAATGCAACATAATGGAATTGAATACATCAAAATGTCATTTTCTCTGCTTCTCAAGGAAGAAAACCAATACGTTTTTTAGCTATATCATCAACAACTCTCCATTGACTGAAGTGCCATCTATTGTGGACCTGGGAGTTACAATTGACTCCTCACTATCATTTAGAGAACACATTGACAAAACCATAAACAAGGCTTTTAAGATGGTGGGATTTGTGAAACGCTGTACTTCTGATTTTAATAATGCATCATCTCTGAGATAAATATTATGTTCCCTGATTAGGCCTATCATTGAGTACTGTTCCTCTGTATGGAATCCTGCCTATACTTCTCATATCCACAGAATTGAACAGATAGAAAGAAAGTTTTTGCGCTACATGGCCTTCAAGTCAAATATTATGCCTTTAGATGGTTTCAGGTATAACTTTGAAATTCTTCATAAACACTTTTCTCTGCCCACCTTGAAGACTAGAAGGGATGAGGCTGACCTTAAGATATTTTTTAGGATTATTAATTCATTTGTTGATTGTCCTTCCCTTTTGGCTTCCATAGGACTGGTTGTTCCATCAAGGCAAACACGAAATATTCAAACTTTAAACCAACCTTATAGACGTACTAATTTAGGTTTACAGTCTTTCATTTCAAGCCAACTGGCCACTAAGTTGGCTAATTCACTGGGTGGTGACATTGATTTTTTTGGTATGTCCTACAGTTCTGTTAGGAATGTTCCTTGAAAGTATTTTCTAGCCATGTGCAATTGAGGGTAAAATAGTGTTATTTATATGTCTGTGATTGTTTGTTATTTATCTCGTTACATATAAGTGATACGGTGTTCATTTCTTTGTTATGATAATTATGAAGTCTGTATTAGGATTTGTTAAGCTATATCTGACATCGTGTTTCCTATTAGGTCAGCGCACACTGACTCCGTTGACATATTCATCAATTTTGACTTTAACAATTATTGGTGCAATCATTTTGTAATCTTTCTCGTTGTTTTACCTTAAAATTGTTTGGGTTTTCTCTCCAATTAGAGCCAGAGCAAGCGGCTCTAATTGGAGAGAAAACCCAAACAATTTTAAGGTAAAACATGAATCCTCCACAACAATATAGAACAGATCTATTTCTCGTTGTGTCTCGTTATTTCTCGTATTATTATTTCTGTTGACTCTCGCGTAATGGAAGAGATAATTAAAAAGTTTGATACTACTAGGCGAAACAATTTCGGTTTTGCTTGGGTTAGCTTTGATTGGTTTGGGTTTGCTTTGGTTAGTTTGGGTTAGCTTTAGTTAGTTTCGGTTAGCTTTAGTTAGTTTAGGTTAGCTTTGGTTAGTTTCGTCTCGTTTAAGCCACTACGCAATTGCGTGAAAAAAGGATTGAGCGAAGCGCAAGCCTAGGCGAAACAATTTCAGTTAGCTTGGGTTTGCTTTGGTTAGTTTGGGTTAGCTTTGGTTACTTTAGATTAATTTTAGTTAGTTTGGGTTAGCTTTGGTTAGTTTCGGTTAGTTTCGTCTCGAGACGAGACTAACCGAAAATATCCAAAACCAACCCAAACTAACCAAAGCTAACCTAAACTAACCAAAGCTAACTAAAGCTAACCCAAACTAACCAAATCAAACCCAAGCTAGCCGAAATTGTTTCGCCTAGCTTGCGTGAAGAAAGGCTTGCGCATCGCGCAATCCTTTCTTCACCAAAGTGCGTAGTGGCTTAAACGAGACGAAACTTATCGAAACTAACCAAAGCTAACCCAAACTAACCAATACCAACCTAAACTAACCAAAGCTAACCCAAACCAACTAAAGCTAACCCAAATTAACTAAAGCAAACTCAAGCTAACCGAAATTGTTTCGCCTAGGTGCGTGAAGAAACGCTTGCGCTTCGCGCAATCCTTTCTTCACCGAAGTGCGTAGTGGCTTAAACGAGATGAAACTAACCGAAACTAACCAAAGCTAACCCAAACTAACCAAAGCTAACCCAATCTAACTAAAGCTAACCTAAACTAACCAAAGCAAACCCAAGCTAACCGAAATTGTTTCGCCTAGGCTTGCGTGAAGTGTAGTGGAAGCTTAAACGAGACGAAATTAGCTCAAACTAGCCAAAGCTAACTCAAACTGACCAAAGATAACCTAAACTAACTAATGCTATCCCAAACTAACCCAAACGAACTCAAAAAATGAAAATGACATATTTCCGCAAGAAGTTTTTTGGGTTAGTCGGGGTATAATGTTTAGAAAAATATTTAGAATGTAAAACAGAAACATGTTTTCATGTAACTGATTTCAGTTATTCTAGAGTCGAAAAAATTAAAATGATGCATTTCCGCAGAATTTTGTTAAAGATTTTATATTTGGGGGATTGCTCTATACTAAATAAACAAATATTTCTTACATAACTGATTTCAGCTAAGCGAAAGTTGATCCAAAAAATGAAATTATTGAAAACACATACCTTCAAGTTTCGTACAAATGATAAATGGAACGATCAATAGGATTAATGTGACCATTAGCCAGTACTTCATATATTATTTCTAAAGGTGTAGATACCACCAACTGTGTGAAATGATTTCGCTTCGCTAGCCGACAGTCCGTCTTCAAAATACTTGTAAAACTTTTCTTTCGTTAACGCATTCAAGCGTAAAAAGCTATACGCTTCCGCAACATGAACTCGGTGTGTGTGTTTGTAGTAAATGTGTTTCAAAAAAAGACAAATAAAGTCAATGAAAACAATTTTTTTATAACAATCGGTACCTACCTCAATTACTGCACTTAAGTTTTCTTTCAAAAGAGGGTTTCTGTATTTAGTAAATCTATTTGTTTGTTTAACTTTGTATATAATCTTTGCAGGACAATCTTTGTTTCGCTGACTTGTGCTTTCGTTTTTGCGGTTTTTATTTTTTTTGCTGTGATGACAAAGAAAATCTTTTTTATAATGAAGCCTCTGCAAATTTGCATAATTTGCGTTTGTGGAGCAGCAGAAAAGTCGTTTATCCACTGCACACACTGTTCATCGTAGTCGGGAGAATTTACTTTGGTACGCAAAACTATTTCGTATTCATTCTCCTTCTTACTCACACAACTTATATAGCATTAAACTTTTTAATTATCTCTTCCATTACGCGAGAGTCAACAGAAATAATAATACGAGAAATAACGAGACACAACGAGAAATATTACAAAATTATTGCACCAATAATTATTATAAACGTCAAAATTGATGGATATGTCAACGGATAGTGTCAGTGCCATTGATTTGTATAGGAGTGGATAAGCAATAAATAGACCAAACATGACCGCGAAATGTAAACAAAGAAACTTCAATTTGGACTTGCGCATTAGAAAATTAGTAGGAGCTAGCTGTTGCACCGTGAAGGTAAATAGGCAGGCCCGGACTTCGAAAGTGATTATTTCACCAAATATTCGGTAGAGGAGTCTTGCCGATTGGGAAATGGGCCCCAGTTAGCATAGTGAAACAAACAATAAGGTATAAATAAGTAATACTTATAATAATTAGACTTACTTGAAATATGAGATGCCGGGTATTTTGCCTCGAATCGAACTCGAATTATTAACTCAAAACGCCGCGCCGTCAAAACGAAAACACGTCAAAGACAAAAGCCAAGTTCGATCCTGACCGACGCCTGCTGAGACGGCAAGTGTTGTAGTGCGCATGACAAAACGGTATCACCTTTGTTTACGTTTTTCCATTTTGCGTCGATTTTGTCATGCGCAGAAACCTGTTTTTTCGCCCATAGGTTGCCATTTTTGAGTAGTGCGACAGGCGGCTATTGTTTATCCACTCCTATACAAATCAATGGTCAGTGTGCGCTGGCCTAATAGGAAACGCGACGTCAGATATAGCTTAACAAATCCTATATGATTAGCGCTCCATGTAGCGGTAACCACATAGAAAACGGAAAAATGCGGGCCGCATATATGTAGGTGAATAAATAAATAAATAAATATTGTGTTACTTTTGTTATTGCGCTTCATGTAATTTTTTTTCAAAATTTTACTATTCATAAACATGTCAATAGCCACTATAAAAGGAAAATGGAGTATTCAACCAACGACTTGAAGTGTGTAATTTGTTCAAGATCAGTATATCATATAACCATACCAAACGCATGTGTATATTGCAATGTTACTAATAGAGTTTTCGAGCATCATGCAAACACTCATATTCCCATAGTACCGTATTAGATAAAGCTATTTTAATCTTTTATTTTGTATTAACCATAAAAAATAACTAACTTTACAAATTTTGAATTCCATTTAACTACTGTTATTTGAAAAACAACAATAAAATTTGGCAGAATTTAAATATATTTTTTATTTATGCATCAAAGACAACCTAACTTACAAAATTGAATATGAACGTATTTCTATATTAACATATTACATCAAGCTGTTTAAATCTTTTTTTTTGCATTAACTATACAAAGTAAATACCTACTAGTGAATATGTTAAGTACTGCTTACGATAATCACATTTGGTTTAATACTTCAAACAAATAGAAGAACACTCATATTCCGATAGTACCGTATTAGATAAAGCTACTTTAATCTTTATTGTATTAATTATAAAAAAATAACTTTACAAATTTTGAATTCCATTTAACTGCTAATTAAAATGTCATAGTAGTTATTTGAAAAACAACAAAAAATTTCAAAGAATAATTTAAATCTTTTAGTACAGTATTAGATAAAGCTATTTTAATCTTTATTGTATTAATTATAAAAAATAACTTTACAAATTTTGAATCCCATTTAACTACCAATTAACATGTTATAGTAGTTATTTGAAAAACAACAATAAAATTTCACAGAATAATTTAAATCTTTTATTTACCTACTAGTGAATATGTTAGTTATACCCCTATAATGATCTTCTCCTGGACATAACTAATAATAAATATGCTATATTGTATGAAATGTATTCCCAATTTCCATCTTCTTACTATGCAAAAACCGATGAACCTTTATTTGATCCAAGCGATTTTAAATCAAAAGCTCCTATTGCTTATATAAATTGCTCGCATCAAAAGGAATCTTTACAAGCTGGACCTGTAGTAATGAGAGTAGAATTTGAACTAAACAAAGATTTAGAAAAAGATACTTCAGCGTATTGTTTAATATTACATGATAAAGTTTTTCACTTACAACCCACTCACTAAACTTGTTAAACAACTTTAATTTTCGAGTTGCTCTTAATATTAAATTTAGAAAAAAAATTTCACCTCCACCCTCTTGAAGCACTACATTTATTTAACATTTGAACAAATATTTCTTAGTTGTATAAGATCATTTAAAGATAGAGCAGCTCTAAGCAGGTTCTTAATTAGTTCATGAAGTAATGATCTTACAATATGTTCAAGAAATTTTTATTAAAAAATTAGAAGAACTGAAAAAACGTATTGAATCATATTCCAATAAAAACTTTGTGTTTAAGAAAATTGCGACTTTAAAAATATGAGATTAGTTTTGGATATTCAAGCGTTCAAAGATGAAAAGAATAAATTTCTACCTAAAGAATTGGGCGCCTATGATGAAGAAAAAATTAATCATTATGTTTTCAAGCAACCATTTTCTTTGAATTCTCTTTCTCCTGAACCGCACAAGCAAGCTGTATGGTTAATGAAAAATCACCACTGCATTAATTGGAATATCGTTTATACCCACTACACCACTTTTCAACAATTGTAAAAAAATTGACTGAACAAGCGCAATTTGTTTATGTTAAAGGAAACGAAAAAGCAGATTACCTAAGAAAATATTCCAGCAAACCAGTAATTGAATTAGACGAACAACCAATTTTAATTGCTTCAACACCTAAATGTTTTAGTCACCATCTATGTATGCGCTTTCAAATATGTGTTTTATATTGATAATAATTTTTTTATGAATGAATAAAAAAAATTTATTTAACTTTGTTTTATTAAGTACATTTAATTTCCTACATTTAAATTTCCTAATACATTCTTATAATATAATTTTAACATATTAAGTTCCAATACACACTTTACTCCGTCTTTCGTTTTTAAGAACTCGCTGCACACTTGTACGCCTTTTTTACAAAACTCAGCATGTTACATATAGTTCCTCAGCCTTAAACAGTATAATACTGTCCCAAATTTAAACAATCGTTTCCTTGACCTTGTTTTCGCCAACTTTGCGGTTAATGTAACTCATAATGATGTGCCTCTGGTCGAGGAGGATCCACATCATCCTGCTCTGTCTCTTGATTTTCAAGCGGTACTTCCTCATGCCGTCAAATTTCCTGTGAACAACGCTCAACCACCCCGCTTCAACTTTCGTAAAGCTGATTATCCCAGGTTGTATGCATCGTTATTGCACACTGACTGGTCTCGCGTTCTTGAATCTCCTGATGTTGTCAGCGCATGTCAGTCTTTCTATGAGATTCTTAATAATAGCTTTGCTGCCTGTACACCTCTTAAGCAACCCAGAAGAAGGCGTTTTCCGTCTTGGTTTTCAAGAGAATTGATTGACAACATCTTCAGGAAAGAAAGATTGCGTCGTCAACTTCAGACGCGCGACTCTGCCTTCTACCAGACAAAGTATAGTTCTTTGCGTAGGCTAATTAAATCACTAACTCAGAGGGACTATAAGGACTTCATTGGGACTGCTGAGCGAAATATAAACAACCCCTCCAATTTTTGGTCTTTCGTTCAAAGTAAAAAGGCTCAGTCCCGCATCCCAGCCACCATGAACTACTCAAATAAGCCTGTCCATGGGCCTCATAATATCGTATCTGCCTTTGCTGACTTTTTTGGAAGTGTCTATGGGCGACCCGAGCACGTGGATTTGTGCGCTCAAACGGAACACTGTGAGCTCAGTGACATTCCCACAGTCACTTCCGAGGAAGTAGAGTCGGCTTGCAAAATGCTGAAAAATAAATCAACATATGGGCCGGACGGAATTCCCAGCTTTTTGGTGAGAGACTGTTCCTCAATCATGAGTGCTCCTCTTTGTCATATTTTCAACTTGATCTTGGGCACTGGTGTGTTTCCGGAGGTTTGGAAGATTGCCAGGGTTTGCCCTATTCTCAAAAAAGGCGATCCATCTCTAGTAGAAAATTATCGTTGCATTTCCATATTATGCAACTTTTCCAAGGCGCTAGAGATTGTCTTACAGAAATACCTATTCTTCAAAATACGTAACAGATTGTCAGTTCATCAACACGGCTTTTTTTCCAGAAGATCATGTATGACTAATCTCTGCTCTTTCTCCTCTAACGTCTGCGACGCCCTTAACCGCAGAAGTCAAGTGGATGTCATTTACACAGACTTTTGCAAAGCATTTGATCAAATTGATCATCACATTTTACTACGGAAGGCATCTGACCAGTTCGGTTTCTCCAACAAACTTATCTTAGTATTGGAATCTTATCTCTTCAATCGTCGTCAATTTGTCGAAATCGAGGGTTTTACATCGGAACCTTTTGTACCGACGTCAGGTGTCCCACAGGGGTCCAACCTGGGGCCACTGCTGTTCAACATATTCATCAACGATCTGGTCTCTCTGATAGACTGCAGCTCTCTCGCCTATGCTGACGATCTGAAAATTTTCCACCGCATCGATGCATTCGAGGACCACGTGTCTCTTCAAGCCAGTATTGATACGGTCAGTAGGTGGTGTGTGGCTAACAGACTTCGCTTAAACATCTCCAAGTGCAACGTTGTTTCCTACTCTCGATCTAAAAATGCAAGTCTTTTTAATTACACCATAAATGATTGCACCTTGATTAGGCGTACTACGGTGAGGGATCTAGGTGTTGTTTTCGATGAGAAATTCTGTTTCACACCAGTCATATCGATCAGATGGTGGCTAACGCTTCTAGAGCTTTGGGTTTTATACTGAGAACTTGCAAACACTTTTCAAACGTATCCACCCTTAAGCTCTTGTATTACTCCTTCGTGAGATCAAAGTTGGACTACGGTTCTATTGTTTGGTTCCCTATATATAACTGCCACGCTTACTCAGTCGAGTCAGTTCAGAGGCGCTTCCTAAAATACTTAATGTTCAGGGAAGATGGCTCTTATCCTCAGCGAGGTCTGAACCATGATCTTATTCTGTCGAGGTTTGCAGAGTTGCCTTTGGCGGTTCGTCGCGACTCTCAGTCACTATCATTTCTCCATAAGCTTCTTTCCTCTAAAATCGACTGTCCACTTCTGTTGGAACGCATATCATTTCACGTACCCCGCAGTGGTGCCAGACATCAACCTACTTTTTCGCTTGAATTTGCGAGGTCAAATATCATATCCCAAAGTCCCATTTACAAAATGTGCCACAATTTTAATCGCATTTCCGCTTTTTGCGACATAAACTTCGACAGCTTACCAACTGTTTTGAGGTACCTGCGAGAGGCGTCTGGTTACTCCCTTTAGTTTATTAGTGTTATGTATACCAATGCGTATTATATATATTTCCTTTTTTTATATTTACGTATATACATCTATTAACGTTGTGATTTGCTGTTATTATTATCGTAACTTGTTATGTGCTTGTATTGATTAGTTAGCATTTGTAGGATTTTACTTCCTCTTGTCATATATATACTTATTTGAATTTCCTGTAATTGGGCCTTTGGGCCTGTTGGAAATATATGGCTATTTATTTATTTATTTATTTATATAGTTCTCATACCACAGTATATCTTGAGCTTCAGCATCATTTCCCGCAAGTGCATAAAACCGCGAACAGGCTTCCGACATCAGAAAGTTTTCATACAGTTCTAACGCAAAGTTCTTCATTTCTTACACAAACACTTCAAATTGAAGTTCTCCCAATTCTTCTTCTGCTAATCTTATCACATCTGATATAGTTGGATCTCCTATATATTATTTCTTCAAACTAACCACTTCAACAAAAAATCCCAATTGTTTCAGTTCGACTACAAACTGCAATTAAAATTTTGGAAATATTGAACACAAGCCGACGCACCTTTCGAATAATGGTCTGCAAACTCACAATAAAAGTCAACATATTCTGGTCTGCTATGCATAGCATTATAATAATTATCTGAAGTTAATTGGCTAAATTCTTCATGTAACTTTTTCACAGCCTCATCCATAACTGTTAATGCATATAACTGACAGCGACTGAATGATGATAAGTATCAATGTTCCTTCTAAACACACAATTTCCTCTTATTTCTCACATTGATGTTCTGGGGATGATATGAACTACTTCATCATCATCATAAATATTATCGTCATATAGAATATATAGATAATATCTATAATTGATTTAGTTTCTTTCACAACAAATCTTTTTTGGTTAGTATCCTTTATAATAATGTAGCAACAATAACTTCTACACAATGGGTAAACATCGCCCCTTATTAACCAATCTGTTAAGTAATCTATACAAAATTTGTGATTACAAGAACTGGGTGGGCAAATTTTTACTTTTTGCAATGGATTAAAACAAATAGAACATTCCTCTTCCAAGTGCACTTCACTTTTATTTTTTTTTAAACTAATTATTTCTGAACTAACTATGTCTTAATTGACTCTCTTGAGTACTAGATTTCTTAATTTGAGTTCTTCCATAGAAAACTAAACTGTGAAATGAAAAAACACATACAGAACTGCTGGTTTTGTTATGTTTATTTAAGAGGGGGGTTGAAAGTCGATATAACGCAAGGTCAACATATATGTAGATAAGGATGGGAAATATATTAATTGCATGATGAGAGAGACTCCTCAGTAATTCAAAGAGAGTGAGTCCTCAGGGAGGAGTAAATTACCTCCTCCGTGAGGACGCACTCTCTTTAACACACTACTATAATGTGAATAATTTCTGATGTAAAAGATTTACGTTTGACAAACACTTAAAATATTTAAATCAAATCAAGCATCTTATATTTTCTCTAAGATAGCTTGCCTACAGATATTAATTTTGAAACTGGTTTGCTTCAACGTTTACCAGAAGCTAAACCCTAAATAATAATAGATATTTAGGACACACAATGCATATTGATCAAAAATATCCAACTAACCATTAATACTCAAAAACTATCTTACTATTAAATGAATTCATGCATATATATCTATTTTGCTACAATTCTTCGATAGTCGACGTAAAAAATATATATATTTTTAGATTGATTGCATATTTATACTAATAATTAATTATTGTGTTAATTTTAAACGTTTTCCATCCAACTACTATATTTCAGACAGTTAAAGAGGTTCAGATTAAAAAAGGAATCATCTAAATACAAACAAGAACAGCACTATGAAAGGTGCAAATAAAGAAAAACAAAAACTAAAGTGTTTCAATAATGACACATTTTACACAGGCCTTCGAACAAGAGGGTAATGTTAAATCAAACTAGGTATCATTATGAAGGTTATATGTGATGGAACATGCTCTAAAATCAATTTGCAACACAACGCTACCTAAAAAAGATAACCACTGGTATTGAAATACACATTAATTTAAGCAACTATTACGAAATTACTGACATTTATAATATAAGTTAATAAACTAATTCTTTGGAGGTGAATATCTGCCTTATGCTCCACTCGAATGGGCAATTAATAGGATAGCTTCGGTTCAGTTTTCAATTGGCCCTAGTCCAATTTACTGAACCAAATACCTAAAAAACTCAAGTATGTTGTGCGTTATACAAATAAAAATAGCAATCATCATCATTATTTTGAGGACCATAAGGAACTCCAAAACGGGAAGACTACTATCGAATTTCTTCCAGCACATTTTATAGGAGGCCTGATAAGCCAGAATAAGTTCTGGCCATCAAGCTGAACAACAAAATATGCATAATGCCTTTTTTATTCCCGGGAAACTTTACAGTTTATGGTAAGGAAATTCAAATTATAATATAAAGGTAATGAAGTGGAAAAGGAAAATAATTATATTAAAAAAAAAATTAAACAAAATCAAAGGCCCAATGAATATTTCTAAACGTTTGAAAAAACAGCTAAATTTTCAGGAAGATCGTCCTATATGCTGCTTAGCGTAATGCTTGTTTAATAAAAGAGTTATTTACATACCATATTTATGATACTGATTATTCCTCGGTCAGAGTTTTCAATGTTCTTTGCTAAAAACATACGATTTATTGAAAAACTAGGGGAAAAGTAAGTGTTTCAAAAACAAATTCATTTCTGTTAAAAAACAAGATATATTTCGGCATACTAGGATAAGTTTTCACAGAACTGCCAGGTGTGCGAAAATTGATAATTGTGTAATACCTGATGGACGTATCGTCCGGTATAATTGAGACAGTAGTACGGTTGAAACCAGTTGTTATCACTGTAATTCCCAAAGAAATGACCTATTCACAGGTAAAAACAGATTTAATATCAAATAAAAAATAACAAAGTTGCAGTACTTTGAATTTGATTGAAATTTTTGGGTGTTGCTGCTCATATTTTGACCAACGGGAATTAATACTTTTTTTTTAACCCAAACTAACCCAAACAGCTTTAGATAATTTTTGCATTGTAGAGCGGTGGTATCACTATTATTTCCTAGCGAAGACATTTTCAAAAATAAAACCTGTAAAGCTAATGCAAATATCAGCAAATTTCCATATTAACGATTAAAATTTATAAAAATATATATATCAAGCAATTGACAAATCTGAAATTCTACTGTATAGGCCGATCCACATTCATGCATTTTTAAAACTCTGCATTTCTACTCTCAACTTCTTCTTGAGGTGCCTGATCCACTCAGTGAATGTTGGCGACAATTCTGGCATATTCTTTTCTATCTTGGGCGGCTCTGAAAAATGAATGGGCGTCGAGGTTTGTCCATTCTCTTATGTTCTTCAGGCACGAAAAACTCTTTCTCCCGATGGGTCAAGGATCTTGGTGTAATGTTTAATGTTTGATACCGGGTTTACGTTTGTTCCTCAAATTCAAAATGTTGCTAAATCTTCATTGAAATCACTAGGCTTTATTATGAGAAACTCACGTCAATTTGGTAATGTGGCCACGCTAAAATTGCTCATTTGCTCATACGTGCGTTCCAAATTGGAATACTGTTGTGTTGTTTGGGGTCCAATATACTCTTGCCACATCGGCGTGTTGGAAGCGGTACAGAGAAGATTTTTCAAACTTTTTTTCAAGCTTTCATCGTTTAGATGCAATGGGGTTTGGCCACCGAGAGGATCTGATCATAATGAGTTACTAAGTCGTTTTAACGAAAGATCACTTTTATCTAGGCGGAAATTAATTATGGTAAAGTTTTTGTACAATTTAATTTACAACAACATACAGTGTCCTTCTCTTCTTTCCCAAATAATTTTTTTTGTACCCCGGCATAGGACTAGATATGACCAGACCTTCTATAGTCAAAGGCCACGTACAAATGTCATTACGCAGGCTCCCTTGTTTTCAATGTGTCAATCATTTAATCTAATATCTGAACTGTGTGACATTCATTTCTCACCTATTAAGACAATTACAGATGTGCTCATGGATTTTTTGGACACATAATTTTAATGATTTGCAATTGGTAATTGGTAGGTTAGCTTAGGTTTAGATTAAGATTTTCTTTGTATTATTTTGTATTGTTGTGTCGAATTTCATGTAAGTGGGTTATAATCTGTTTTGAAAAAAAGGCTTACTTTACTTTACTTTCCCTCGATCTTTCCTTCTATAATTAGCTTTAGGAATCGGTACTTGGAATGTCTGAATATATGCCCTAAGTATGCAGTTTTCCTTCTTTTCACTAATTGTAGCAATTCTCTTCCTCTTTCCATTCTATCTATGACTTCATTGTTCGTCACGCGATCCGTCCATGGAATCCTTCTGCAAACCCACGTCTCAAAGGCTTCCAGTCGGTTCATGGTATCGGCCTTTATTGTCCATGTCTCCACTCCATACAGTAGCACAGAGTAAATGTAACATTTCACAAAGCGGTACCGTGCTTTCAAATTAAGGCTGTTGTTGCTGAGAAGAGTTATCATGTTAATGAATGTCACTGTGGTTTGCTCGATTCTGCTACGTATCTCCACGTCTGGGTCTAGGACTTCAGTTATCCAGCATCCTAGATATCTAAATTTTGTGACCTGTTGGATTTTCTGTTCTGATGTTCAGGAGCACATTTGGTGTTCTGCTAACCATTATTACCCTCGTTTTGTCCGTGTTAAACTTTAGGCCGAGTCGTTCTCCTTCGGAAGATGTTCTATCTATATGGCGTTGTAATGCTTCCTGGCCATCTGCTATTATGACTGTGTCGTCAACGTAACGTAGATTGTTGACCACCTGACCATTGATTTTGATGCCGTCATCTGTATCTTTCAAGGCACTTTCGAAAATTGCTTCAGAGTATAAATTAAAGAGTAGCGGGGACAAGACGCAACCCTTACTCCCTTTTCTATCGGGAATTTCTGTGTAGTATCACTTCCCACCTTTACCGATGCAGTTTGATTTATGTATAGGTTCTTTATAAATCGAAAAATCGTTCTTATCTATCATCCTATCTTGGAGCATCTTCATTAGGTTAGTATGTTTGATACAATCGAACGGCTTATGGTAATCTATGAAGCACACGAAAAAGTCCTTGCGCTGGTCTCTGCATTTCTGGAGTAAATACGGTAAGGCTGAAGAGTGCTTCACGTGTACCGAAGCCTTGACGGAACCCAAACTGGGCAGGGCCAAAGTCTCTTTCGCATCTATTGTGAATTATCTTTAGGGACATATTTAGAACTTGACTCAGTAAGCTGGTCATTCGGAACTTATCAAAGTGGTTTGCGTTTGGTGTTTTGGGGATCGGTACAACAATTGACTGAAGCCAGTCCCGCTCGTCTCATATATGTTGTTGAATATTTCTGCCAGTGAGTCTATATTCTCATTATTTATTTATTTATTTACGTATATTTCTGTAGACATGTTAACATGTTTTAGAATTGTCAAAATATAAAATAAAAAATTACAAAGTTAAAGTTAAAACTATATTTAAAAGTACAGGAGCATAGAAACACTAAAAAAACATAAACACAAAATACATATAGAGGGCTAGAAGAGCACCTCTAGAAAACATGTTCAAAAAAACTCATTCAGTGAGTAGAACGGATTTTCAGCTAGCATGGCCTTCAGCTCGCTCCTAAAGCGGGGAAAAGAAGAAATATGTTTTATGGCAATCGGCAGTTGATTGTATATTTTAATGGAGGTGATTTCAGGCCCATGCCTCACCTGAGTCAGTCGCGCTAGGCTGATAGTGATTCACATCGCCACACTTTTCAAAGCTGCTATAGTTCCTGAATATATTACAGGAGGACTGCAAAACATACAGGTTAACAACTGTGAGTAAGCCTTTAGATTTGAAGGTAGGGCGACAAGACACCCCAAAGGGAAGTCGATACATAGTTCTTATTAACCTCTTTTGACAAACCAAGACTTTACTAGAGATGTTGCTGGAATTACCCCATGCCAGCAGTCCATAGGACAAGATGGGATAAATGGATCCATAATAAAAGGTTTTCAGAGTGCTTGCGTCAACAACGTGACGCAATTGCAGAATAGTAACATTTTTCGAGAACATTTTCTTACATATGTGGTCAATATGATCATACCACGAGATGTGTTGATCGACCGAGAGACCAAGAAATTTTACACAGTCTCTCTGGTCTCGTACCAGGACACTTCTGTCTTGGATGACCCTCAGAGGTGTAGACACTACAATACTGGTATTTCCACTATTTAGGCAAAGTCCATTTTTCTCACACTATGTAGAGATATCGCTCACACATCTGTTTGCTTTCTCGCAAAGGGTCTCATAGTCATCTGCATTAATGACAGCAGATGTGTCATCCGCGCAAAGAGTGATGTAGTTGTCATTTGCTAGTAGAGGCAGATCGTTAATAAATAACAAAAAGATGACCGGACCAAGAACACTGCCCTGAGGCACTCCCTCCTGACATTCACCCAGTCGGAAAGAATCATCCCGTGGTCACCTTGCACTTGTACGGCCTGACTTCGGTCAGACAAATATGAGAGTATCCAATTATAAGCTGGCCCCCTGATTCCATAGTGAGACAGTTTTTTAAGAAGAATTTTATGATTGAGGGTGTCAAAGGCTTTAGTAAAGTCATAAAAGATTCCCAGTGTCATTAGCTTGTTGTTAAAATTGTCAAGCCCTTTAGAATAGAAAGATAAGACAGCATCAAACGTAGAGCGTCCGACTCTGAATATATATTGCCTACAAGTCAAGATCTGAAATGTATCCAGAAAGCTCATCTACCTACCCCGAAACGCACTTTCGAAAATCTTAGAAAACGCTGACAAGAGCGATACTGGCCTAAAGTTTTCCACGCATGATGAAACGCCCTTTTTGTATATAGGTATTACAATTGCTTTTCATAATACCTCTCTGGAAACTATCATTTTTAACGTCTCTAAAGAGCAAAGAAAGTAAGTCTTCCCGGTCCCTAATTTTAAGTGCTAAATTTGCAGTTATTTAGTCACTGAATAAGCATAAAGTATAATAAATTGGGTTAAAATTATACAGCGATGCAGTTTACAAGATTAATCTAGTACATTTTAGCGTCAATGGGCTAATTTTAAGTAAAATTATTTTATTTATTCTGACCTTACTTGTCACAAATATTTCAAAAATTAGCTGCTTATTCAATTACAACAAAGCATACAAACACATTTCCATAGTAACGCTTGATGAATATTAGATAAATACCTGTGTCTTGCTTGTCTTGCAAGTTTGATGTTTGCCTACATTTTAATACAAAATGTATTATGGCATGATTTTGGATACGTAAAATTATAATATTTTTATAAATAAATAAATAAATAAATAAATAAGTGTTTATTTCCAACGGTCACCCACTTACAGGAAATGTAGAAAAAAAATAATACAATCAATAAATGAAATATACATGCATAATATAGAATTAAAAAAAGTAATAAATTAAAGTAATACTAATGATATAGGTTTCAAGTTTAGAGTTTAAACTGATTTAAAACAAAACAAACAAAAAAATCCTCATATATCCCTATACCACATAATCAAACATCAAATAGCTAGTATTAGATAAGTACATAACTACCCAACACACTTGAAAGACCTACTCAAATAAGGTAAGAAAAAAAAAACCAACTTATCGATTACACACCCTCAGGACAGAAGACAGCGAGTCAACAAAAAGGTCTATATTATGATTACACAGGGTATTAAATAAGTCACAAATGTAGAAAATCGGAGCTCTCTTGAAAATATTATTCAGTGCCCTGTTACAGAGAAAGGTGCGAAAGTTTCTGGAGTTTATCCTTGGGACAATATACCAAATTTGATTTACAAGAGTAATGCAGTCGATTTTATTGTTTACCAGGTTGTACAAAAAAGTTATAGCTGCAGCCACACGACGGTCGACTAAGGTTCTCATATGAAACCGTGCTAGCATAAGATTTTGACTAGTACCTCTAGCTGGGTAGACGCCATCATGTTTACAGATTAAATACTTCAGAAACTTGCGTTGTATCGATTCAACGGTATTGATTTCGGTTTCATATAATGGATGCCATATAAGTGACGCATATTCGAGTCTTGAGCGTACAAAAGAATAATATAATAACAGTACTACCCCACTATCATTAAAATTGCGACAGTTTCTAATAATGAAACCCAAAGACCTGGATGATGACAGTACTATGTTCTGAATGTGGCTTTTAAAATTAAAATGTTCATCAAACGTCACACCCAAGTCTCTGATTTCATGGCATCTTGTCAAAGGCAAATTCTGAATTTGGTAATCAAACTGAACAGAGGCTTTATTTCTACAATAGGATACTATGAAACATTTTGAGACATTGAGAAAAAGTCTGTTATTTTGACACCAGCCATTGATACTATTCAATTCTCTTTGAAGAAGTTGACAGTCAGTTATATGTTTAATTTTCGTGTAAATTTTCAGATCGTCGGCAAAGAGCAATTTAGAACAAGAGATGTTTGATGCAAGATCGTTGATAAACAGTATGAATAATAAAGGTCCCAAGTTTGCTCCCTGAGGAACTCCTGATCTCACTTTTATGTTTATGTTTTGATTTCAGAGAGGTATTATGAAAAATATCGTTCATTACACGTTCAGAAACAGCTTTTCCTGTGCTTGCACGACTTCCGGTCACACCAGAAACTGTCGTACGCGCACCGGAAAACCCTAGTTTCCCGACTGGTAATGAAATATACTATTCTTTAATTCATCTGGAAAATACCCATGTTTAAAAGAAATATTTATCAAATATGTGAGGCGGCTCAGAATTTGTTGGGCGCAGCTTCTCAATAGGTTACAGGGTACCTCATCGACACCACAAGATCTCTTGTCACTCACTGAGTTGATCAACTCCAAGACCAAAAGTGTTGAAAGCGTTAGCGATTTCATTACTGCCAGTAATCTCCACCCCGCCAGAGACAAGGACCTCCGGTAATGATTTTTTTTATGTTGTGAATTAGTATGTGAGTTTATTATGTCCCAAGCTGTTTTAGTGATATTTGTGGAAGTTGATAGCTTACGGGAGTTGTAGTTTTTTTTTTAGCAAGGGCAATTTTTTGTTTGTGGCACCTTAAACTATTTTTGTATTGGAGTTTTAGGTTGCAATCACCTGAACTCTTAACACGTCTATTTAGCTGCTTCGAATCCTCGCCTTCGAAAATAATACTTTGTGTTATCCAGAGACTTTCAACTTTCCGAGACTTTCTCTGGTTGGACTCGTAGGGAATTGCCATATTAAATAGACTATAGAAGGTAGAGAAGAAGTGAGAGAATTTACACTCCAGATCCAGAGATTCCAGATCAGGAAACCACCTTTCCCTTGACAGCAAGTGACCAAAATGGTTTATGTTTTCCTCAGAAAATGATCTCTTCCTCACAGTTGAGGAAGATGGCTCACTCACAGCAGACTTACCTGGCTCGAAATACACGATTTGGGCTCTATGATCTGAAAAAGTTACGTCCACTACCTTACTCTCGAGGAGACATGTAGAAGAAATATGTTATCGATCAGAATGCAGGACTGACCCTGCACTCTTGAGAAATCATAAAAAGCTTGAGTCAGGCCATACGAGCTGAAAACGTTCAAAATATTCAAAACATTTCCATCACCACATCTAAAATCATAGTTAAAATCACCACCAATGAATAAAGTTACATTACGTTTACATAAATGGACTAACAGATTCTCCAGACAGTCACAAAAAAACAATATACTCCGCATCAGATGGATGATAAAGACAGCAGACAAGTATGCGCTCACTTGTAGTTTCGATCAAAGTTGCTGTAGTCTCGAAATTTTTCTCAACACATATAGGAAGGTGATCGAGGCAAAGAGGGCTATGTTTGCCAAAGTCACTACGTACATATATCGCTGCTCCACCCCCGCGAGATTCCTTTCTGCAGAAGTGAGCCGCTGCATCGTAGTTGTTTAGTTTAAAGCCAAGGGCTTCACTATCCGTGAACCAAGTTTCAGTCACGCATATCACTTCTGGGTAGTTCTCACAGTGCAAAAAAAGTTCCAGTTCAGAACACTTCATCCTGAGACTTCTTGCATTAACATTTACTATCCGTATCCTACTTCTTTGAGTGCCTGTTGCGAGCGTTGTAGTTACTGGAGCTTATTATCTTTACATATACGTCTGTCGTCTGGACCTGCTGTTTTTCCTTGCTTGCTTTGTTTAATTGCCTTGGGGACTTCTGATTTCAGTATTTTTGGGGAGGGTTCACCTTCATAATCATCTATGAAATCTCTTATAGTATTCTCCGCATATAGTTGTTGCGTGTAGTTCTTCCAATGATGAAGGAGTTCCTTGGGATCAGAGATGATTCTATATGTTGTTCAGAATGCAAGGCTTTGTTCGACCTGTAACTTCTTTCACTAATTTATGTGTGTTAAAATGATCATGTTTCTCTTCCAGTTCTTCCAGATCTGTGCACCTTTCCTGTAACCATTGTTCCTTAGTTTTACGGATCTCTTTCCGAATTTCTTTGTTAATCTTCCTGTACTCCAACTCGTCCTTGTTCTTGAAGGACCTACGCTTATCCGTAAGTGTCAATATATCCTCTGTCATCCATTTCTTCTTTTTGTTGCTTGGTGGACCAATTTCGTTGTTTGTGACAGTTACAATGGAGTCTTTAAAGCTGCTCCAGGTGTCGTCCACGCTAGATGGGCCCTGATTCCGGGACATGGTTCCGGCGATTGCCTCATTCACCTTTTCTTTGATTCTCTCCCGTACTTCAGGTTTCTTTAAGGTGTTGATATCGATTTTCTTACTCTTCGCTCTATCTTTTTTTAGTTTTATTTTAAGTTTACCCACTACGGGGTTGTGATCTGACCCTATGTCAGTCCCTGGGTAGGTTCTTACTCCGTACATTCCTGTATCTTTGGTTGATTAATATAAATAAAGTCTGTTTGATTTCTTACAAGGTGTTCGCAATGACTAGTTTTTCTTCCTGACAGAATTGTATTAGCATATCTCCCCTTTCATTGCGATCCCCCAGACCAAAGTCACCCACTGTACTCTCGACACGTCCTTGTCCAACCTTGGCGTTGAAGTCCCCCATTAGTCCTTCGTTTTTCTTAACTACTCTCAACAAGAATCTTTAATACAGTTTTTGTGGGTATACCTATTGCAAAAGACATTTTTAGACGCGTGTCAACGCTAGTAGAAACGTGCATTTAGCAGGAATGATTTTGGATTTATTTAGAGCAGTTATACAAGCTTAAATAAAAAAATGTGTATACCTATTTGTCGTATTCAAGAGGTTGGCAATACTGCTATGAAGAGAACAAACCCCACAAAGCAAAATAATAAATAGCTTTTAACATTTATAGGATAAGAAAGTGGTCTATGATCTGTAGGCAAAACGAAAAATATGAAATAAATCACATTGCAATAATCATAATATAAAAACCATTTCCAAGCAATTCATGAGCTTCTATTTTTTGTCAGGCAGACTTGAACTTTTGATGCTTGAGTAAGACAGGTTCAATTTGCCTAAAGATAAAAACAGTTCCTTCCAGATAGACAACATTTAATAAAAAAGTACGTATTTGTCTCAGCAGCTTTTTGCGTTTTTGTTGCTTTTAGTTACTTTTTTGAAAAATTGAGCACAAACAGCTGCTTCTTTATATATTTATCTAACCCAAACAACAATGTATTATTCGTAAGTGCTTGGCCATGGTCTTGGTATAGGAACTTTGGTGAAAATATCATGCAATTTGGGGGAAAAATAGACCATGTTCTATTTATGCAGCAAAAATGAATGTTATCCGATCAAAATTGCATCATTGCAAATGTCGTAATTTTCCTGCACATAAGAATTTACAAAAAAAAAATGCTTGAATGCCGATCAGCCTGAAGAGTTTTCAAAGTCAGCAAAGCGTTCGCTCATTTTGTTTCATACAAAATTTGGAGTTCTGGAGCTTTTTAAATTTTAATTTTAATTGTCAGCTAAAAACTTATTACATGATTTTTCTCTACTCGAATAATGTAAATTCTCAATTATAACTTTTTGAAATATTATTTTCGTTTTAACGATGGCATGCTATCTTTTTAACTACTAAAAATTGTAATTTATGATCAGAACTTCATACATAATATGTAAAGATGTGCGGAGCCACAGTCGATCCCTCTTCTTCATTATTATTATTGCAATTTCATTATTATTATTATAATAATATTATTTCTTTAAATGTTTAGTTTTAGTAACTGTTCTCTATTTAATCTATGGCTCAGGTTGGTTTATCGAATAATTTAAATTAGAATCTTCCTATTTTTCGTTTACGGATGATGTAAATAATGGTGCGGGAGGACTCTAACAGCGTTGGCGAAGATGGCAAACCTTGCGGGCAACCTGCGAATGTTTAAAGCGAAAGGACATTACAGTAATCGTTCAGCGAAAGAGAGAAAGGAATATTCTAATTTAAATTATTCGAAAAACCAACCTGAGACATAGATTAAATAGAGAACAGTTACTAAAACTAAACATTTAAAAAAATAAAATTATAATAATAATAATTATAATAATGAAAAAGAGGGATCGGCTGTGGCTCTGCACAAAGAGTACAAAAAAAGAAACAATTTAAAAAATTAGTGAGACAGGCAGTAACGTGTAAGATTAAGGTTATCTTTCCAAGGTTAAGCATGCACAACAGTGACCGGTTATCAAAAACCCATTTGAGGTTAGCAACAAGTTAGGTCTTCGTAACTTACACACCGACCAATGCCCTCTTGTTAGAAATTTAGCCATAAGAATGAAAGATGGCCAAACCTGTTACATACCGCACGGTCAAGTTCTTCTTTGGCGGGCAGTTTCCGTTCCACCGTTGCCGTTTTGTCTTCGTCAGGGCTCTGGTCCGACATCTCTGTATCCGAGAAGTCGGGGTCGATGGTCTGAAATAGGGGTTTGGGGGGCTGCCGTCGGGACATTTGAGGCGTTAGTTGTTTGATGTTGATACTGTCGTATGGAAGGACCATGGGCAATCCGGCTTTCCTTTGAGTGTCTGAAAATAAATGAAGACAATCGTTAAGTTCGTGTTAAAAGCCCGTTACAAGATCATGAGTTAAACAACTATTACGAAGCACTCTTTTTTTAGGTATAAAAATGTTGGGAATTACACGGAGGCACTATAGCTCGTTATATTGTAAAATCCATGACGCCGAAGGGTGAATAAAGATCCTGAGGCTAACTCTTTCAAAATTCGAAAGGCTGAGTAGAGATCCGAAGAAATTGTAAAAAAAACGTTAGTAGTATGTATGTATGTAATTCTTTATTCCAGTAAAAATGAATTACATAATACCCAAATGAGTGTGGAACAATGTCAAACTACCCTATCCTATATTTCTATATACAACTAGTATCAGTACATTTCAGAACCTACATCTACATCATTGTAGAACTCTTCCAGTGAGTAAAATGCTTTTTTTATTAAGAATTTTTTACCGTGATTCTTAGCTAAGATCTGGGCAATATTCGAACTCTTTCAGGAATTTTGTTGAATATTTTCATTATTGAGTATTTCACGTTTCTTTGTATGTAAGAATAGTTTTGCTTTTCACAAATCAAGTCATTTTTATGTCTAGTATTGTATTCATGGTTCAGTTCATAATCACTAAATAAGTCTAAATTATCATGTACAAATAGCACTGATTCCAAAATGTAAATACAAATGAGTGTTACAAAATTTTTGTTGATAAATACTGGTCTGCAGGTTTCTTGTTGATTTAATTTGTAAATACTACGGAGACAGCCTTTTTGTAATATAAGTATCCGAGGCATTTAAAGATCCTTTACACAAATAGTGCACTATGTAAAAATCGACCTCTCCTATTGGTCGATCCATCTCGTATTACGATATGTCTGCGTGATGCAATCGATTTCTATCAAGAGCTTTAGTGGTGTAGAGGTTTAGATCGTTCGGTCTCACCTGGAAAACGCAAGTTCGAACCCCGTTGCTTTTTTTTATTTTTTTTTTAAGATTATGTTTCTAAACAGCTTTTTTTTCTTGATTTTGGGTATGTCTTGGGTTAGATTGGGTTAGCACCTGGTTAGTTTCCTTTTCTTGAGCCCCCGTAGCGAGCGAAGCGAGCGGAGGGCCATGCGGATCGACCAATGGGAAAGGCCGATTTTTATATAGTGCACTATTTGTTTAAAGGATCTTATAATGCGTATCCGAGGAGCATCCACAGAGTTACCCCAGAAAATTACACTATATGTCAGCCTTGAATTCACATACGCGTAGTATGCCGTCATCGCCACATCAACACTTACATTTTCTGACAAAATTCTGAGAGCATAACAGTAACGGGAAACATCCCCCCGCCACATAGTTCACATGTTGTTTCCAATATAACTGTTGGGGAAACACCCCAACACGTGTAGAAACTATCGTTTTTCACCGTATAGTTCGGTGAGAACATCCTGTATCTATGTAGAATGAATGAACCATAATTAAACACAAAACAGATTTATTTCACCCCGGGTACAACCCAATTTGTACATTTAAATCAGCATATGCAAGTTCTTTAAAATCCCTTAGTCCAACCCTAGACGGACGATCCCTTAGTTCGAACCTGTACAGCAGTGCTGTCAATATAACCGATTACAATAGAGCCAACTTTCACTAGTAATGGAAAACGTTTGTAATCGTTTTAAAGTCAATGTATTTTTGTCTCCGTCAGCCTTGTGAACAATCAGTGTGTCAAATAAAGAAAGAAAACAGCTTCTACCCTTGTAATTTGAAATGAATTCGGCAAAGCGCCAAATCCCCACTTTTTATTTGATCGTGGCGCCAGCAGGCGACTCGCTCGAAGAAAGAAATTCAAGTCAGTGCACTGCAAACACTCCACGTTGCTGGGTCGGTCGTGCCACCGAGCTCTAGCGAGTGCCTCTTCGCGCCAAAAGGTCAAATTCCTTTTTGGGCAATTTCTTTCGTATGCACAAATATTTAGTGCACCACAGTTATCTTTGTCCAAGGTAGGACAAAGACCTCCTTTTGGGCGATTATCCCAAGATTTCAAGGCAAGAAACGACGTAGCGTCTCTTTCCCCCTTTTGTTGAAGAGAATCCAAAAACTGGCGGCAACGAATTGTTAGCTCAAGTGGTCCCTGTACTGGACAAGTTAATTCAAGGATTCAAAGTGGAATCCCTGGCTGATTAGAGTGAAGTAAAACATTGGAGATTAAGGTATTCTCTACGAAAGAATGGTGCTAGATTGAAAGCATAAAAGTTAAGTTCATTAAAAGTCAGAAAGGACAAAGATATTTCAGTTTAAATTGCATACACAAAACTGTTTTAGTCTTTAGTTAATAATTAAGAAACCTTTTGTAATTTTAATTTTATACTTGAACGAATGATGAGTGATTGAAAGTTTTAGTCTAACAATTGTACATATATATTTTCTATTTAACATAGAAAACACTGTTTATTTATCTCCATTATATTTGTCCCATCCGGGATGATAAATGCAGTTCACAGCGGCAACATTTGCTATCTGTCAATTCGACGCGACGGGCGGGAGAAGAGAGAACGATTCGAGAAGCCGACCGAAGCGTCTGTACCGCGGCTTACCTAAATTTAAATATTGTTTCTTTTTCTGTAAAATAAATATAGTTCATTAAAGTAACTTTTGTTAAACATCCTGTGTGTTTGACTGGTCCTTCGAAGGAGAGAAAACCCCCAACATTTTGGTCCAATCGAGCCAGATACGATCCTGAAGCAGAGCAGCCTTTGAAAACAGAAAAAGCCATAACCGGTGAGCCCGTTTCATTATAATGCGATCCCTTCTATTCCCTAAAAATATATCGTTCCTGTAGAATTTAAGCATGCATTTTGCTTTTAGTTGCCTAATTTAGTAGTTAGTAATTTCTATTATTGTTTTGTCGATCGTATTGATTTAAAATCGTTATTATCGAAATTCAGGGAAAAGATACGCCTTCGGTTGGTCTCTGTCACATTCGTATCTCGTTCACGTATAACACATATGAATTTAAATTTAAATCGACTTCATAATATCGTAATTAGTTATATAGATATCGGATTATCAATTCAGATATACCTAACTGAAACTCGAATCGAAATATCGTATTTCTCATTTGAATTATTGATACACGCAGACACGCTTATCAATTATTATTATTGGTCTCGTTCTATCGAATGTAGGAGGCGAAATATCGTTAGCAATATACTCGCTTGTTGAAATATATCGAATTAGGTACCCGTATTTCCTCGTGATTTAACAGTAACAGACTGAACTGCCATTTTATCGCTTGAATTTAATTTAAACAATGCCTAAAAAAGGTAAAAACAGACAAGCGGATGTTAGTTCCGCGGATATCGAAAACGATGAAGTTTTAGAATTCTTGCATGCACGATCGGTAATCTGTGAAAGATTAGTTAGATTTACAAATTTCTTAGAACAAATATCGTTAGAAAACGCTAAAGAATATCAATTTGAAATAGAATCGCGTTTAAAAAGTGTCGAAGACGACTTTTCGGAGTTTGATAAAATTCAAACGCGGCTAGAGTACTTAAATTCGGATGAAAAAGAAAATAGACTAAACACCGAATCGTTATTTTATTCAAAAATATCGAAAGCTAAACGTTTTATCTCGGAATGTCAGGAATCTTACAAAATTCCAGTAACCTCTGGACACAACGCCATCTGTAGTCTAGATGGCGCGGCTGGACATCAGCCTAGCGCTATTGCAACGTTGCCAGACTTGGGTTTACCTAAGTTTTATGGGAATTGCGAGAATTGGTATAGTTTTTGGGACCAGTTTCAAGCAATTGTAGATAGTAGGTCTGATATTAACAAGGTCAGAAAATTAATGTATTTAAAATCATGCTGTCAGGAAGACGCTTTAAAAGTAATCGAAAACATTGACTTAATCGCAAATAATTATTCAATCGCAGTTGAATTATTAAAAAAACGTTATGAAAATCGCAGAGCCATAATAAATTCGCATATTAACATTATTTTATTTAATCTACCGAGTGTCAACAAAGAGTCTCCTGTTTATTTAAGAAAGTTGCTCGATTCATTACATCAACATTTATCAGCTTTAGAAAAATTACAGCTACCGGTTAATTATTGGGATGCGCTCTTAATACCGGTAATATTGCAAAAACTAGATGAAAGAACAAATAGAGAATGGGAAAGTAAACTCAATGATCAAAATTTACCAACAATGAAAGAACTTACGGATTTCTTAACAAAGAAATGTTTTACATTAGAGGCAGTACAAGTAAATAATCAAAACAAATTACCAGATCAAATCTATCAATATAAAAAGCCACCATTACACGGTGTTAGAAGGGTTGTAGGACATATTCACACTAATGAACAGATACAAACGCTCAGAAACGTCAAAGAAAATATTCATTACTCTTGCATAATATGTAAAGAAAAGCATTTTATTTATCATTGTCCACGTTTTGCTAATTTAACTTTATCGGAAAAATATAACGAAATTAATAAAAACAAACTATGTGCAAATTGTCTAAGATCCGGGCATAACAAAAAAGAATGTTTATCAAGCGGATGCAAAAAATGCAATCTCAAACACAATACGACTTTACACGTAGACAATTATAAACATCAAAATCGGTTTAACCCAAATCCTATAAATGTAGAGCAAAATAGGAATGATAACAACCAAGAATCGAGAGAAGTTCAGGGCGGGCGGCAAAATTTAAACGCGACGTTACCGCTACCTTTAACGGGTGAAAATGCTAGACCAACGATGTGTATTATCGGTCAGACCATTTCAGATATAAATGACAATAAAAATGAAAATGAAATTCATGAAAACAATAGCTTTGCTAACAGCCAAAATAATATGATGCATTCGTTTGCTACGATCGATTCAAATCAGGTTTTGTTGTCTACAGCTACAGTTTTAATACAAGATAATGATAACAAGTGGGTAAAAGCCACAGCTTTACTTGACTCAGGCAGTCAATCAAATTTAATTAGCAGGCGATTTTTAGAAAAACTAAAATTAAAAGGTGAAAAAATAAATATTCCTCTAACCGGTATAAATAAAATAGAAACTCAAATAAATAGTAAAACAGTTGCGAAAATAAAATCGCTTTATGAGAATTTTGAAATAAAATTACATCTTTTAGTATTACCGGAGATAACAGAAAATCTTCCCTTACAAAAATTTGATAAAACGCGTTTATCTATACCACATGAAATAAAATTAGCTGATGAACAGTTTAATATTCCTAAATCGATAGATCTTTTAATCGGTGCTGAAATATTCTTTGATTTACTTACATGTGGAAAATTCAAGATAGGAAATAATCTACCGGTATTACAAGAAACAACGTTAGGATGGGTGGTAACGGGAAATCTATCTTTAGATCGATATGGAAATAAAAATAATCGTAAAATATGTAATTTTAGTAAAATTACGAATCAAATATTAAACGATAGTTTGATTAAATTTTGGCAAATAGAAGAGTTCGAAACGAAAATTCCTTTATCAAAAAATGATCAGTTTTGTGAAAACTATTTTATAGCGACTACTAGGCGAAAAGAAAATGGAACTTTTGTGGTAAAATATCCATTTAAGCAAGAATGTGAAAAACAATTAGGTAACTCAAAGGCAACAGCCCTTAAGCGATTTAAAAAGTTAGAAAATCGGTTTTCTATAAATGAAAATCTAAAAACCCAGTATATCCACTTCATGAGAGAATATGAATCAATGGGTCATATGTCGTTTGTTGCAACATTAGATAAGGACGAATCTATAGAACACGAATCATTTTTCATGCCGCATACAGCGGTTATTAGGGACTCTGCAGTAACTACGAAATGCAGAGTTGTATTTGATGCAAGCGCGAAAACAAGCACAAATGTGTCCTTAAACGATTTGTTGTTAGTAGGCCCTACTATACAACCAGATCTATTTTCAATTTTGCTTCGCTTACGACTTCGAACATATGTTTTATGCGCAGACGTTAAGATGATGTATCGTTGTATAGAAATAGATCATAGTGAACGTTTATTTCAAAAGATTATTTGGCGCGAAAATCCCGATCATGAATTGAAAATATACGATTTAAATACCGTAACATATGGTACTTCAAGTGCTCCATTTCAAGCAACACGATGCCTAAAAGAAATAGCTAATTTAAACAAACAAAAATATCCGCGAACATCCGAAATTATTGAAACTTGCTTTTATATGGACGACTTACTTCTTAGTGTAAATTCGATAAAAGAAGCAAAACAAATATACCACGAATTATCAGAAATACTGTCAAGCGCAAATTTTGAATTACGCAAGTGGTCCTCAAATAATCGAAACATTTTAAATTATATTTTAACAACAAATGATAGTAAAGACGAGAATCTAGTTTTATTTCAAAAGGAGAAAGAGCTTAAAACGTTAGGTATAATATGGGATGCGAACAACGACAACCTAAAATATAATATTGATATTAACATAGATAAACATAAAGTTACAAAGCGCGCTATGCTCTCTATTATAGCACAAATATTTGACCCTCTTGGATTAATCGGACCCGCAATCGTTAAAGCTAAATTGCTTATGCAACAACTTTGGCATTTAAAATTAGATTGGGATAAAGAGGTTCCCATAGACATAAAAAATAGTTGGCTACAATTTTCATCTCAACTTCATTGCTTAAATAAAATAACAATTGAACGCCATGTATTATCTACAGACGCTCAAAAACTCGAGCTTATAGGATTCAGTGATAGCTCTGAAAAAGCGTATGGGGCATGTGTGTATATATCGTCAATCACCAAAAACGGAAATATAGTTAAACTTTTAACAGCTAAATCTCGTGTAGCCCCACTAAAAAGCCAATCGTTACCACGTCTTGAGCTGTTAGCAGCAACTTTACTGGCAGAATTAATTTTCAAAATTAAAAACACTCTCGATATAAATATTTCTAAAACAACCTATTTCACGGATTCCACGATAGTACTTTCTTGGTTAAAAATAGAACCCTGCAATCTCAAAACCTTTGTAGCTAATCGTATAACTAGAATTACCGAACTTTCGAAAGTAGATGATTGGAAACATGTAAAAACGAAGGATAACGCAGCGGACATTATTTCGCGAGGTTTAAACCCCGAGGAATTAATAAACAACAAAGTTTGGTTTAACGGCCCAGAATTTCTAACAAATGGAGCTTACTTAAACTCTTCAGAAAATCTCGAATTAGACTTAGAACAAATACCCGAATTAAAAAGTCAATCATTTACTTTACTGGCTAGGGAATTACCGCAAAATTTAAACGATGAATTTGACATTTTTGAGAGATATTCTACCTACTCAAAATTGTTACGAATAATTGCTTATATCTTAAGATTTAAGACTCGTTGTTTAGATAAAACTAAATCAATTTCAAATCTCTTAACTATAGAAGAGTTGAATTATGCTGAACAAAAATCAATTATCCTAGCTCAATCTCAAGATTTTAAACAAGAAATTACAGATATCAAAAAGTTTAATTGTGTAAATAAACAAAGTAAAATACGTAGCTTAAATCCCTTTTTAGATCAGCAAAACATTTTAAGAGTAGGGGGTAGATTGTCCAAATCGGAATTAAATTTTAATCAACAGCACCCTATAATTTTGCCAGGCAAGCATAAATTAACGTATTTAATAATCTTAGACCAGCACCTCAAAAATTTGCACGCAGGTACTCAAAATTTATTGTCAATTATAAGATTAACCTTTTGGCCTGTAAATGGTAAAAATGCAGTAAAACAAGTAATAAAATCGTGTGTTAGATGTTACAGAGTTAACCCTACTCCATGTAAGTTTTTGATGGGAAATTTACCAAGTACTAGAGTGACTCCTAGTCGACCCTTTAGTAACTGTGGAGTCGACTATGCTGGACCAATTTTTATAAAAGAAGGTAATTTACGCCGCAGTAAATTAGTAAAAACATATTTATGTATTTTTGTTTGTTTTTCTACCCGCGCAATCCACATAGAACTAGCAACAGATTTAACTTCTTCTAGTTTCTTAAACGCATTAAAAAGATTTTGTGCTCGTAGGGGAATGCCTTCGAACCTTTACTCCGATAACGGCTTAAACTTTGTCGGAGCTAACAACCATTTTATCGAGTTATATAGACTTTTAAACGATCCTAAACATAAAGAAACTGTTTCGAATTTTTTAACGAACGATAAAATAAAATGGCATTTCAGTCCTGCGCGATCCCCCCATATGGGTGGACTTTGGGAAGCGGCAGTAAAATCTACAAAGTTTCACTTAAAGCGTGTTTTAGGCGAATCGTCCTTGAATTTTGAAGAAATGTATACGCTACTGGTTCAAATTGAAGCATGCTTAAACTCTAGACCCTTAACTCCTCTATCAAACGATCCGTCAGATTTTCTTTCCCTAACCCCAGCGCATTTTTTGATCGGGAACTCACTGGCAAGCCCTCCAGAAGAAGACGTTAGGGATGTTAAAACCACCAGGTTGGATAGATACCATCGACTTCAGCAGCTAAGGCAGCAATTTTGGGAGAGATGGTCGAAAGACTATTTAACACAGTTACAAACTCGTACTAAGTGGCAGCAGAACATTCAAAGTGACTTACAAGTTGACTCGTTAGTTATCCTCATCGAAGACAATGTCCCACCTTTAAAGTGGTCCATGGCAAGAGTTATTGAACTCCATCGTGGTTCCGACAATGTTGTACGAGTAGTGTCAGTTAAATTACCCAATGGTAATGTTCTAAAACGTTCGATAAACAAAGTTTGTTTGATGCCAATTGAAGTGTAATAATCGGACTTACTATTCAGACTTTATCGCCCAAGCCACGTTCCTATTTGCTTTGTTGAAAAGGAGCTTTTCAAGGCGGGCGGCATGTCCCATCCGGGATGATAAATGCAGTTCACAGCGGCAACATTTGCTATCTGTCAATTCGACGCGACGGGAGGGAGAAGAGAGAACGATTCGAGAAGCCGACCGAAGCGTCTGTACCGCGGCTTACCTAAATTTAAATATTGTTTCTTTTTCTGTAAAATAAATATAGTTCATTAAAGTAACTTTTGTTAAACATCCTGTGTGTTTGACTGGTCCTTCGAAGGAGAGAAAACCCCCAACAATATTTAAATGCAATTTACACCTGCATTATTAAATTATATCAATACCGAATACATGTTTCAATTTATCTCACCACCCTATGTTATACTGTCCATTAAAAGTGGTTAATTAAGATACCACACCCGTCTTTATGGTTTTAAGCAATAAGCGATAATAAAAGCATTTGTTTATCCCGACCACTAACATAGCATCTAAAGTTACTCCCAAGAATTTTACACTCCGTGAAGTATCCATAGGCCTACCATCGAGAGCAATGGGAATAGTAGGGGTTGTTCGGGTTGCAAATATTAGAAGTTGCGTCTTCGAAATATTAAGCGATAAATCATTGGCCATGAAATACTTTTTCAGAATATCAGTCGCTGTATACACCTTTGATAAAAGTAGATCAGCATCATGTTCACTGAAAACAAGGGTAGTGTCATCAACGTAAAGTACTGTTTATTCCCCTGAAATATCACTAAATTCATTGGTGTACATTATGTACAATAGAGGACCCATAATAGATCCTTGAGGTACACCTCTAGTAACCATTACATTGTCTGACTTAATTAAGTTACCATTTTCATCATTTTCTTCTATTCTTTGGACGCGATTTTGGAGATAAGATCGTATTAAGTCCAGCGCAGCTCCCCTTATCCCAAAAGATACTAAACGCTTACATAAAATTTGGTGATTTACACTATCGAATGCCTTAGAGAGGTCCATGGTCATGGCCACAAAGTGCTTTTTATTATTTAAAGAATCAAGTACTTTGCTAAAGGCCAAATAAATGGCTCTTATAGTTGTTTTGCCCTTTCTAAAGCCATTCTGCGCATTTGATATTATGGAATGTCTTTCTAAGAAATCAGTAAAGCGATTAAGCATCGCCATTTCCAAAATTTTGCTGAAGTTTGACAGTAGGGAAGTAGGCTTATAGTTACTCACTGAGTTCGTTGGTCCCTTCTTATGTATAGGTTTAATATGTGCAATTTTTAGAAGATTTGGGAAGGAACCACTGTTAAAGCACAAGTTAATAATATAAGCTAATGGTGAGGAAAGTATGTCTGCAGACTTCTTTACTATCAAGATAGGGATTTCATCCTCCCCCACCGATCTGATATTTTTTAGTTTAGATATGATATTTAGTACTTCGTGGGGCGAACAGTATTGCAGGAAAATTGGTTCGGCCACTTTTTCTTCAAAAGTGCACACATATCCACTATTATTCTGTACATTGGGACAAGCATTTATAAAATAATTGTTAAAGTCATTTAAGATATTTTTGTGCTCTCTATAACTTGTAGTCCCGAAATTATCAAAAACTGTTTTATGATTTTCATTTTTCCGCGTCACTTTTTTAACCAAATTCCACGTCGCGTCGCGTCACCTTCATTTTACTATCCGAATTTTCTATGCAATTCTTGTTAGCAATTAACTTGACCTGCTTTATTACTTTTTTAAGAACCTTGCAATAATTTTTATAATAGATGTTGGATACTATACCTTTCCTTTTTTATAACTCAGTATTGTTTTATTACGACATGACACCTTTATGCCAGTTGTAATCCAAGGAACACTATGTTTAATTTTTTTGCAATATTTTTTTACAGTAAAAATCAATTTGAAAATGGAGCTAAATAGGTGTAAAAATGTAGTATACGCATCATCAACATTATTACATTGGTGTACCATATTTCAGGCTACTTGACCTAATTCAAATATAAAATTTTCTATTTTATTGCATGTGAAATTTCGTTTGTAAAAAAGAGCATTTTGATTCTTGATATATTTACCATTAACACACAATACTTCAGCATAATGATCAGACAGAGCACAATCAAGTACATATGCAAACTCAGTTAAATTGTTACAAAATATATTGTCAATTTGTGTTGAGGAGCTTTCCGATACTCTTGTGGGATCAAAAATACATTGCTGCTGACCATAACTATTAAGAATGTCCAAAACATGAGCAGTTTGACTATTAGGATTTAAAAAGTTTAGATTAAAGTCACCTGTAATAACAATAGTGTATGTAGAAAACTCTGAGTGTATCTGAGTTAAAGTCTCTTCAAACTTTTCAGCAAACATGTCATAAGAGCCGAGCCCTCGTCGATATAGACATATAACCACCAACTTTTGGCTCTTCTCAACCACTGCTGCCATCTCGAGCACGCCTTCTACACATTTTCCACTTACTGTTTGTACTTCTATAAAGTCGTAGCTGTCCAGTGCATAAATGCAGACTCCCCCATGCTCCATATTACTTCGACAGTATAATGATACTAGGCTATATCCCTCTAGTTTAATATATGGGACCTCGTCGTGTTTTAACCAGTGTTCACTAAAACATATAACTGATGGTTTGTTGACCAAAACCTGCAGTACTCCTTCAATTTCCAAAGTTTTGTTTCTGATGCACTGAATATTTTGATGCATAATATATATTCTACTTTGTTCAAGTTTAGGGGAGGTTATAAAAAATCACCCCCAGTGTTTGTTTTGTTTAATAAATTTCCCACACTTTTTAGAAAATCAGAATGTAATTTAAAGTGGAATCTTCCTACTCCTACAAATCTGGGCCAGAAAGCATTATCATATAATATGTCCTTTTTTCCAAAAGAGCAATTACCAAAAAGCGTTTGAGTAGATTTTCATCTGATGGGATTTCCTTAGCTATTATGCTGACATTTTCAAAACCCTCCTCTTTTCCTATATAATTGCGTATCACATCTTCAGATGTGTCTCTCTTAACCCGATTTATGTAAAGCCAAGCTTTTCTATCTCCTCCCTCAAAATTTAGCTGTGCTTCGCCTGTTCCCAAGTTTTTCCGCCTTCTAGCTCTTCTTCTATTCACCATCTGGAAAGCATTTGGGTCATCCCTCCCATTTTCCATACTTTCGATATTGGATTCCACTGGACTATCAACTTCTATAGGATGTTCAGCCCTCTTTGCTAAATATTCTCGGCCGCCTCGACCTCTTCCTATGTTGCCACGTCTGTCTGGTGCGGTTCGCATTGCCTCCGATGTCGGTACCGCTGGGCGCACTGCTGGTATATGTTTTGGTGCACTAGCCAAGATCGCGTCACCTTGGACTGTTTTTTTCGGTATGAATTTATCTTCGGCTACATCTTTATATGTTTTTTGTTTACCTTTTTGTGTATTGTAGATTTTTTCGGTCAATAACTGATTGTTTTGATTCAGGATATTGTTTTTATCTATCAATTCTTCCATCCATGGGCGTAGACAGGTTTTTTTCTCAGGGGGGGCGAACCGTAGATAAGGCCTCAGTGGTATCCGCAGGCGGGGGTGCCACGCCCAATTTTTACCCAAAAGTCGTTAAAATCGTTAAAAAAAAACAGGATTCGGCACCCTTTTGAATGGCATGGCATGAATGGTATGTTGAAAAATGAGTCGGTTAAATTCCCAGGGGGGCCCCGCCCCCCCCCCCCCCCCCCTGTCTACGCCCATGCTTCCATCATTCTTTTAAGATAATCAATTTCCATATTCATTTTGGCTTTTTCCATCGCATGAAGTATGTTGTTATTATTATTATGTTGTCTGACGAAATCATCCGATCGCAGCATTCGATTTTGTTGCATCAATTATATTCCTAATTTTGTCCATCCGTTTGACACAGCTATTATGATAAATCGCAAAACAATTAATGCACACGCACACGCTACAATTTTTCTTGGTACAACACTTGAAACCCGATATTTTTCCATCTTTTACACTAGCTTCCGAATCCGCGTCAGACTCGCCCGCCATGTTGGAATTGTATGTTCTTCAATTTCTTCTGTGCGAAAAAAAAAACGCCAGAAAATGTTGCTATGTTCGGGTCTGATAAGTATTTGGCAATAAGTCTGATTTATATCGCCGATAGAAGCAACTGAAATGTTCGAAGCTTTAACAAAATTGTATACAAATTCTTATGAGGCTGTGGTCGAGGAAAAATAGTATTGTTTAAGCTCATACCCTTTGGGCCTGTTACACTATCTGGGGGCTTGAAATACTGAATTATTTTAAAAGCCAAAAGGTATGGATTTATTGTTTAAAGCTGGCATCATACATTGGATCGATTATAAGGCTGCAGTGATTACTTATAAAAGTACGCATTTCTAAAATACTATATTCGTGTTCAAAACTACAAAGAAAAAAAAGTTAAATAAATGAATCAGAAGCATAGGGTACTTACCTAATAAATCTTGCTCCAAGGCAATAATTCGATCCTTCAAGTTCTTAACGAGCGCATTATATTCCGTATCTTTTTCCTGAAGAAGTTGTTGATAAAAATCTTCCCTGTGTAACATATCCAATTCCCTTTGTTGAAACTCCCTGACCAGCTGTTTTGCTTTACTGTATTTCTTTTCCAACGATTGATATTGCACTTGGGACTGCTCCAGCATATTTTGGAAGGTTTGCACTTCTTTTCTTGTGGACACAAGCTGGCGTTCCGCTTCACGAAGCTTGCTGTTTACTAGTTCGAACTTCTCAGAGTCGTCAGGTTTTATGCCGTTCTGTTCCATAATCTAGATAAAATATCAAAATTCGTCTTAAGTGGGTTAATGTAAAGGGTTTTCCATATTTGGATCTCCCTCTATACTGACTGTCAGTAGATGTAATACTAAAATTTTATGCAAAGCTCTTGGTAACTGAACACATCCAAATTTACCCGCCAACGTTTACAGATTTTTAATGATATTTTGACGAAAATGTTGAAGAAGTCCAGTATTCCTAATGATGGAAAGGGAATTGATAACTTATATTACTGATTCATAAATGTCTTAAAAAAAAACCCAAAAAAAATTTTTCTACAAACAATAACTGCAGCATGTCGAAATTACATGTGACGAAAGAAAACCAACTTCCCAAACCGAAACTTCCACACCCCTGAAGATACTGATAAAACTAAGCTGATTTAATACCAAATATAAAACAGCTATAACTTTTACGCGTAAAGGTGTATACATGTATTATTGAAAACGCTTTAAAAGGCGTGCATTTTGAAAAGGAGCTTTAAAATGTACATACATACACATTCGAACGTTTTCTTGGATTTTCAAGTTACCAAGAACCATGACGTATCAAAATCAATATTCAGAAAAACTACCTTCAATTAAATTTTTGGAATTGATAAATCATTTATATTTATACTAGACATATTATAAATAATTATACTTAAATACCAAAAGCTTACAAAACGAGCATATCGTACCTACCTTCGATTTGAGTCTCGCAACTTCATGCTCAGACAATCTTAGCTTGCGTTGCGTCTGCATAACATACAACAAACGTTATTGGCAAAAAAATAACTACTTTTTCCAAACGAATCAAGAACAAAGCCTTAAAATTATAAATTGAATTGAATATTATTAGTGAGTATGCCCTTTAATACTAAAAATAAAACTCAAAAATCATCAAAACTGAACTGACACTCATAGATTGTGAGCTGAAGCCATTTCATGGTGTAAATTCTAGCCCACCCATTGCTAGCTTGCTAATTACCCGGGACAAATGATACTAAATAAACACAGTCACAAACATTAGATATATTCACTGTTAAACGTATAACCCCCAAAACACTTAATTATTTTATTTACTTCTTTTACTAGACTTTGTTCTTGATGTGTTGGTTTTGTTTTTACATGTGTTAGTGTATAAACTATCAACATTGAAGTCAAATCAAAAGATGACACAAAATAAAACAAACACAAATAGCACACTGACAAAGCAATATACACGAATCACAAATCTCAGCAAAAAACGGTTCTACAATAATTATTACAGACATACCTCTTGTAAAAGATTCCTTAAAGATTCAGAATTATCCTGTTCGTTATCAAAAAGGCTTTCCTGATTCACTGTTGGACTAACAGGACCATCACTAACACTCGTATTTGCTGATCCTAAAATAAAAAATTGTTTTCCTAACTTGTATGTACATGTTATACATACTTAGTTATTAACTAACTAAAGTTTTGCTCTCCAGTTATGGTCATGTTTTATATCAAATCGAAATATAAGCATACTTTGCGGTTTATTATATAACAAGCTAAGAACTAATGGTAATAAATATCATCAAAATGATTGTTAATGTGTTTTGTGGATACAAAGGACATCCATGTTTCTAGGCTGACTTTTTTGCCAGGTTTCAGAAGAGTATACATCGACTCCTCTAGTTTCCATCCAATGTTTTTCATTTTAAGATCGGCCAACCAGTAATTTTCTAAAAGGAAACTTTAAATACCTGTCAATTGTATAGTACTAGCATCACTCTGTTGCTGTTCAGATTCGAATATTCTCTGTCTTCTATCTTCTCTCTCCCTGTCGGCTTGCAACGACTGTCGAATTAGCTGCGCCACTTCACTATTGTCTGGATCACGTTCTCTACCTAGAAAAGACCGAAAATGATATATTGAAATACATCCCCGACTTCAGGGTACAAAAACAAATAATATTATAAACCGAAATAGTCTAACCCAAATTCATTTCCGAAGGTCTGAATAATAAACGAAGTACACAGTCGCCAAGAACTCGTTTTACGAGAAAAATTATATCCTGTGCAAGATCGCTATCCCATTCAAAAATATGGAGGTGAGGAATGTCCATATGAAAGCCAATATTTTTCATTTTGTCGGTTCCTCATACTCATACTCATAGCATTTATTAGTTCCAAAATACATACAATAATGAAAAGCCCAATTGGACATGGAACGTGTCACAATAATAAATAAAAATAAAGTAAAATATAAAATATCTAAAATTTTAAAACTGGTTGGAAAATATAAATTTATAAATAAGTTTTGAATACAATACATTTAAAATTTAAATTTTCACACAAATTACATGTTAAAATATTTGACATAAACTTTGTTAAAATGACTAATACAAAACACACAAATAAGTAATTTAACTATAAAAATTGTGATTAAAAAACTCTTCCATTGTATAGTATGCCCTCTGAAGTAAGTAGTTTTTCAATTTATGTTTTAGTTGATTGATTTGTAAGTTTCGCCATTCTATAGGTATTTTGTTATAAAGATTGATAATTGAAAATTGAACATTTTTTTGTATATAACTAAAGTTGCTTTTAATGTTAATGAGATCTGTCCTTCTTCGAGTATCATTGCAATGCCCGCTGATGTGTTCCTGGATTTTGTTTAATAAACAGGGCAGCTTCCAAGATGTACTGACTTGTTAGTGTTAAAATGTTATAGGTTTTAAAAATAGGTCTGCAGCTATCTATTTAACAAATAGAAAATATTGCCCTCACACATCTTTTTTGTGCAATAAACACTCTACAGGCTTCAGCACTATTCCCCCAGAATACAATTCCATACCTTAATACTGATTGGATGTAGGCATGGTAAGCAGTCATAGCGACCTCACAACTGACTTCCTGCGCCAACACCCTCAAGGCATAGCAGTGTCTCGATACCTTGGCAGCCAGACAATCCACATGGACACGCCAGTCCAAACTTGAGTCTACATGTATCCCTAAGAAGTCAGTAGACTCTGTACTGTTTAGCATCAAGCCACTACCACAATCAATAGAAGTCTGAGGCGAGGCCCTCCGATATGAAAAATGGAGCAATTTGGTTTTTTCTACATTTAAAACTAGATTGTTTACATTAAACCATTGTTGTAAAGAATGAAAAGTGGATTGAATTTTGCTGCCTAATTGCTCCAATGTTTTAGCCGAGAAAACTATAGAAGTGTCATCTGCAAACTGGATTGCAAATTTCTTAGATGTATGTGTCAACTCATTGGTATAAATAATGTACAGCAGTGGTCCTAGAATTGACCCTTGGAGTACACCTTTTTTGACATAACTGATGTTTGATGTTATTACTTCCCCTTTATATGTCTCAACAATTTGCTGTACCCTATTAGATAAATAAGATGACATCAACTTTAATGGAACCCCCCTTAATCCATATCTTTCAAGTTTTGCAAGTAGCACCTCATGATTAACACTGTCAAAGGCTTTAGAAAGATCTAGATACATTGCCACCGTTTCATTCTGTGTATTAAGGGAATCTAGAATTTTAGTCAGTGCTTGATAGACTGCTCTTGTTGTATTCTTCTTTTTTCTAAAGCCATTTTGATAATTAGAGAGGAGCTGCTCATTCTCAAGAAAAGTGATAATTCTTTCATAAATAACTCTTTCTAATATTTTGCTAAAATTATTCAAAAGTGCAATCGGTCGAAAGTTTTTTTATATCCCCAGTGTCTCCCTTTTTATAGAGTGGTATTATTTGAGCAACTTTAAGTTTGTCTGGAAACACTCCTGTATTAAGCATTAAATTGATTATATGCGACAGGGGGCCAGATGTTTCCTCAGCGCATTTCTTTATTAAATTTATAGGAATTTGATCTTGTCCTACTGATTTTTTGTTTTTTAACTTTAATATTATACTTTTAATCTCGGTAGTGTCTGTTGGATATAAAAATAGATTTTTAGGATAGAAAGGAATATTTTTAGAAATTTCAGCTCTGTTTGTGTTGAGTGGACAAAGATTTATGTAGAAATTATTGATTTCCTCTAGTATTTCATCGTTTTGTTGGTTTGGGTATTTTCGAGAATAATTTTCCAATATAGACTCTTTTCTTTTTTCTGCATTGCCTTGTACCCAATTAATTAACGTCCATATAGCTTTTCCTGGATTTTTTTAAGTTTGCAAGTTTATATTTTCTTTTTTTTGATTCCCTGATGACTGATCTTAATATATTCAAATATTTTTTGAAAAAAGTTTTTGTGACATAACCCCTTAACATTTTCTTATATAAAATTCTCTTGTTTTTCAATGACACTTTTATACCATGAGTCAGCCAATACTCAGGCTTCTTTGGTTTAGACTTAACAACCTTCTCTGGGAAAATTAAGTGTATAAATTGAGATATAATACTACTAAAAACATCATATGCAGAATCCACCTGTTGCTGTAAATAAACAACACTCCAATCAACCATCTGAAGTTCTTGTCTAAACTGAAATAATTTGCTTTCTGAGAAAAAACGTTTTTTTTAAAGGTATGAAATTGCACTCTGGTGGAGCAGCATTTACTATTATTAATGTTTGTGTCTCATGATCTGATAGAGCTGTTGCCACAACCTCTGCTTGATATGGATTTATAAAATTTATAAAAATATTATCTAATAGTGAATTATTTGTATTCGAAATTCTTGTTGGTTCAAAGACTGTTTGATTAAAGTTGAAACTTATTAATAGATATTTAAATTTTTTTGAAGTTAAAGAATGATCTAGCAAATCAATATTAAAATCACCTGCGAGAATAGTTTTGTAGTTTGAATATTTGAATTGAGAAAGGGTGAGAATATCTGCTATTGTTCTATGCTTTTATTTACTATTTCAGTCTCTTCGGATGCTTCAATACAAGGCTTTACAAAAATTGCTAACCCACCATTCTTCATGACTGTCCTTGCAAAAACAGATGTTTGGCGATATCCCCTTAAGTTCATAGATTGGATTTCCAGTGCAGTAAACCAATGTTCTGTTATTGCTACAAAGGAGGGTTGTTGGTCCAGTAGGTCCAGCACTGCCTCAAGTTCCAAAATTTTGTTTTTCAAGCACTGCATATTTTGATGGAAAATTATTTGATTGCTCTTCTTCTTGTCATCTAACCTCTCAGATTTTCCTTGGGTATCTGGAGGCGTTGCAGGGTTAGAAAATGGTTGATTGAAATCCCAGTAGGCCAAATGTTTGGATCCATTACCTTGTCTTTATTGCTTAGTGGCACACCCAGTTTAAAACAAACTTTTTTGTCGGTATTTTTTAGTGTGCATTTTTTCACAATACAATCATCCCCTAATTGGTGACATTCTAGAAAATCCTTGATATTTTTTACTTCTGTAGAAGTTGAGAAGCCAGATAAAAATATCCAGTGTTTTTTTTTCAGCTACTTTTAGACCATTTCCACTTTTGTTTACGCCGATTACGGGGTCGGGGCGCGTGTGTTGGGTCAAAGAGGTTTTTTGCCTTCTTCTGTAGGTCACTTGCTTCCAATTCTCTCCTGCCTGCTCAGTGGTGGATGGAAGAGTGTTTGCCGACTTTTCTTTGGGGACTACAGCATCAAGGGGTGCAATCGCAAGGTCCACAGCATTGGCAACTTGACTTAGAGTAATTTCTGTAGTTTTGTTGGGTTCTTTCAAGTAATTTGTTAAGACACCTCTGTGAATTCCATTTTTACTTTTCAGCGATTGGTTCTGGTTTGTTTTTGTTTTTGAAGAATTTGGAGTACATTTGAGGTTATGGATTTCGATCACATTAGGGCTGGGCAGAGTATCGATGTTATTTGAACCGCCGCGCCGCGTCCGCCCCTGATATCGAAACATTCGGATGTACGATCTCCGTTTCTGTTGGTATCACTGCACAATGGAACAGCTGATATTGATGCTTTTGTAAATTTTGTTTCTCTGTCTTTGCTGACAATGACGGAGAATTTTCCCGCGGGCTGCGGGGAGGAGGGATCGGGATTTGTGTTTTTGTTTGTTTTCGACATTTTCTCGTAAGATTTCTCGAGAAAATCGATTTTTTCGCGCAACAGGTCGTTCTTTTCTTGAAGCTCCAGAACGAGAATGCTTAAAAAACCATTATTCCGCAGCAAGAAGTCAATTTTGCTCTCCTTTGATTGATCCCTAGGTTCTTCCACGTCACGGCATTCTGAGCAGATTAGTTCTTTACACCCTATTATTTCACAACCGGCCGTTTTCACTACACAATAGCTATGAAACACTTTTTTACACTTGATACACTTTATTAAATTTTTCACGATATTTGAGCAAATATAGCATTTTTTATCTGAGCAAACGATTTCGACAACGTCTTCGTCCGCCATCTTGAAACTCATTTCAATGTGTTGTCTACATACTAATTAACGTCAATCAAGCTACATGGGATGTATCGCGTTGTACTACATATAAGCAGGCATGCGATAGATCCTTCCATCTATCTCTAACCACACTCGTTCCGCAACCATTTCAATATCTAGTATCAAAAAACCCTCATTATTAAGAATTGCACTCTTGAGTGTATAACTGTCTTTTTTTGAATATGACGTTGTTGCCTTGACTGAAACTTGGCTCGACTCATCTGTAAACGATGCTGAAATATCTTCACCTAGATTCACAATATTTTTGAGATATTTTACTGCTACGGATGCCGGTCGGGGCGGCGCAGTAAGTTGGCTGTTCGGATCATCAATTTTTGGTAGATTGGTACAATAAATAAGTCTGAAGATTTTTTAACGAGAATAGATGATCACTCTCTCTTATGCGCCTCTCTGCCATATAATTTTGGCATCAACTGCCAATTGTATTACATAAACTGTCTTATTTCGGTTTCTCCGATAATCTATCACTATTCTCTTCATATTTAGCCATATGATCTATACAAATAGGCACGTAAGCCTACAGGAAATAAGTATATTGGAAACTACTAAAAAGCATAAACCTACTAATTAAATACCACACTGTCCTAAGTTTGAACTCGAACTTGACAAATGTTATATAAACATTCACAGTTTATTATAAACAACTAGAGCGTTCGGCGGGAGCGATTTTAATCCTTTATGATGCAGCCATCAGTATTTTGTAGCATATAAATACGCAGGCAAACGTCAAATTCATCAGGCTTACGGGTCTCTCTCCATACCGCTCAATTGGTTGGGGGGCAACACACAGGTGCGTCCACTTCTAGTTCTATCCCACAACCTCAATATCTGTGAACACCTGGACATAGGTCCAGGGTGATCAGGTCCTTACCTAACATGGATGGACGTATGCACAGGTATACGGCACCCGGGGGTTCAAAAAAAGTAGTGAGAGTCGAATCTACGAGTGAAATATCAAAATTTCCAGTAAAGGGATTTTTTTGGGGATTTTTAAAAGAAGTGCAAGTGCCTAAGAAATATGTGGCAAACTTACGCTAAAAGACTTGTCATATAAATATCAAAACGAATACATAAATAAAAGACAACGCAGCTCACATAAACTTTATTAATAAAACAGTGACCAAGGGCCTAGAAAAATTTTGAACTAAGCCTCCCTTGAGAAGACATGCATTTAATATTAATTGTGTATAATGTAAACTCTTAATTCATCTATAAACTTAACCACTCCTTTATTAATATTCAGTCTAACCGTTGTTAAATTTGTTTGTAAACAAACTTGTTATTCTTGATTAAATCAGTTGAAATATGTGGTGTGCACAGACAAGTATTCGGTTCTCGTTAAATCGGCTTTTTTGACGTAAAAAGTTAAAATTAATCTGTGTGTTTACTACTGCCACATTTATAAAGCCTGTAGTTTCCAATGGTGATTTAACATTTGGTGTGTTCTTACCCCTTATAGGGGAAAATTGGAAAAATGCCGAAAACCCTTTAAAGTTATTTTACCGTTAAATATTTATCTGACTTTTTTTGTTCATGGTGATTCCAATTCTTATCAGAACCTTGTTTATATTGATAGAGATCTCCATTTTTTTACTTTCGCATATTCAGAGGCAGAATTGAATCGATTGGAATTGGACAGGGCCGGACTAAACATTTTGATCTTATATATTATAAAAGTTAATGATTCAAATGAATGAAAGTGAACAAAAAATTAGAATGGGCGATTCGGATACACTGTTAAATGTTGCACTAAAATAAAAAAGACGGACAATTATTTTTGTATCGAATGCTTAAATATTGTTCACAAAAGCTGTACTGAAAGAACTGGCTTTCAAATAATCGAGAGACATAAAATTCTGTGTTCAAAAAAGTGTAATGAAAAGTTTAATGAATCCACCGACGACACTGTAAATGGATTAAAGAACACACTTAAGGAGGTTATTGAGGACAGAGACACCACCATAGACGATATCAATGAAAAACATGGCTCAGAAGTAAAAAATTATAAAAATAAGATCGAACAATTATGTAAGAGCATAAAAGAAAAGGATCCTCTACTAAAAAGGGATAGAAAGCGCACGTAAGATTTTACAGATTTGGCTGAAGCTGAAAATAACTTAAGGCTACAACTTCAAGAAAAATGCGACAAAATTTCTACATTAAATAATGAAATTTCTTCCATAAATAGCGATAACTTAAAACTAAAGGATGAACTTTCTTCAATGACGTATGAATATAATCGGATAAAGAATGAGCTCGGTGAACTCAGTAAATTGAACAGAAATATGGTTGACACAATTCGAATGTTGGAAGAAGAAAATAAAAGGTGCAGTGATGAGCTGTGTCATTTGCGTAGGACCAGTTTGCTTGCTGATTCTACGAACGATCCAGGCTATGGGAATGTACGAGTTAAGACGCGCATTGTTAACGTGACAAAAAAGCCGTAGTTATTGGATATTGGTGCCAAAGATAGTGTGATTGGTTGCGGAAACATATTTAAAAAGTATTCAAATTCTAAATATGATGTAAATTGTCAGGGGTTTTATTTAATGAAATCGCAAGTGATTGCTTGAGTTTCAGTCGAAATTTTACTAAAAAGGATTTTGTGATATTATTTTTGGGATGCGCAAATGTTCTACGTGGCAAACCTATCGAAAGAGAACATGTTGAAAAATTATTGTCTATTTCTAGAATTACCAATTTAGTCGTAATTGGATCTTCATTTGCTTGCAATCGAAAAGTATTAAATAGCTTAATTTATATAGACAATATGACAGTCCAGAGCATTCTTCACAATGAAAAAAATGATTCTACTTATTTTTCCATCGATAGTTTTATGCAGGCAAATGAAAGATCTTTTAATGGGGAACCGTCTTATGTAGGCAAGATGCTTTTGTGTAAATTTTTGTGTTCACGGCTGCTTTGCGCATATTTATTTATTTATTTATTTAAGCATTTCTGTCTAACAGGAAATCCATTTATAAGACAATAATGTACAAATATAAGTGAAAAATACAAATTAGTGAATAGGTAACAATAATTAACACATTGTGTTAGTTCATAGTTATAATAAATTGTATAATACAAATTCAAATCACAAATTATATAAAAATAAGTTTTTTAAGTTGATACGAGAACTGACTTAATGACATATGAAAAATATCGAGGTTGGCAACAATATTGTTGTACTGGGCACACATTTTATATATGGGTTCTCTTAGCATTAGATTATTTGATGCTGATGGCAGGTAGAATAAGGTCCTGGATCTTGTAGCAATAGGAGGAACACGGAAAAATAAACAACTCCGCAGATAATCGGAGTCTACCAAACCCCCAACTAGTTTAAATAAAAATAATAAACAGACATAATTTCGCCTTTGGGCAAGTGACGGAATTGTAAATATTACAAATGCCGTTGAGTTTGAATCTAATAATAAAGACTTAAGTGGCAATGTTCAGTCCGAAAGTGGCGTTTTTTTAGAACAGACAACGACGAGAGAGAGTCAGATTCTCTATAATGCATTTAAATGTTCAGTCATTAAGAAATAAAGTCGACGAATTATCAATTTTTCTTGAAGAAACGGATAAACCACACATATTGCTTCTGACTGAACATTGGTTACACAGCGACGAAAACGTGTTTTTGCCCCACTATACCGTTTTGTCGAATTATTCTCGGCATGAGTTTATCCATGGAGATACTTTGGTGTTTGTCCGTGATTGTGTTTTAGAATTATATACGTTTGCCGATATTGCAAAATTTAAGCATTTATTACCTGATTGTGTTAAGAGTATTGATAGGCTTCCACGCTACAAGTCTTCCATAGAGAACTGGATAGCAATTAACAACAGATATATTTTTAATGATCTAATTGATTTAAGGTATTTAAAATAACTTTAAGTAAAAAATAAAAAACACACACACACACACAACACGATTATGATTTTCACTCCAGGTTATGTATATAATTCACGATTATGTCTCTAACATCTGATAAGAACTCAACCCAACTATGTACTTTCATGGTTAAGATATATGTTCGCTTTGTTTTACTTTTTATTGCTGTATTACTGTGTCATATTTGTTTATATATTATTATTAAATGTGTTGATATTTTAAGCAACAACATGCACACACTCATCTATCTATCTCGCACACAGGCATGCGTTATGCCTCAGCGAGTTATCAATGTTTATTCTTCTTTCTTTTTCCTTTTCTTGTATTAATATTTGGTTGTATATTTTACTTGAATAAACATTATTATTATTATATATTATTATTATTATTATTAGTGGAAAAAGAGTTTGAATTTTCTATAGCACATATGCCTAGGTTAAGTATTTATATTGTATGTTTGTATAGACCGCCGATAACTGATGTGAACGTGTTTGTATCTAGATTAGAAGTACTTTTGTCCCTATTTCCTAGAAATAGGGACTTATATTGGCAGGGGACTTGAACATAAATTATATTGACAGATCGAATGTGAACACCATTATGATAACCAATCTGTTGAGCTCATTTGATTTGCATATGCATGTGAACGAACTCACAAGAACAACAAAGATGAGTTCATCTTTAATAGACTATTTTTGTTCGAATCTACCAAAACACGTATTTAGGGAATGTACTGTGATTAATGCTGGTCTATCAGACCACGAGACAATTTTATGTAAGTTTGGGATACCTTCTAATCACACTAAAACAGGAAGACATCGCGGAATAATGTATACTAAGTATAATTTTGAAAGATTTTCCCAAATGTGTGCTAATGTTGATTGGCCTAATATTATTAATTCAAGTGATCCTGTGGCGTGTTTTCACAATATTTTATCGCATAACTTTAACCAATCTTTTTCAGTGAAAACTCTTAAGAAAAAGAATAGAAAGCCGTGGTTTACGAAAGCTATAAGAACATCAGCTATAAATATGCGTTCTTTGCATAGACTTCGTAAATATTTTTTGGATAGTAACATTTTTATGACTCATTATATTGAATATCGAAAAATGTACAGGCGAGTAATTAGAATGGCCAAACAACGTTATTTTTCTAATCGTATAAATCATTCAAACAATACACAGAGAGAAACCTGGAAAATCGTTAATGACTTGCGAGGAAGAGACAGCAAATCAACCCAGTCGTCTGTCAGCGCCAATCAATTCAATTCCTGCTACTGTTCCGTGGCCTCAAGTCTTTCTAGTCAAATAATTCCAAGGGTTGATGTTTTGGATTATTTGCATAATGTGGCAGTGATGGATTCGTTTTATTTTATTCCCACTGACATTGAAAAAATTAAGCAGGTATTTTATGAGATAAAGAATAAAAATGCAGTGGGATGGGATGATATTTCTTTAAGAGTATTCCTTGCTCTGCCGGACGACGCGTTAAGCTCACTGGCGGAGGCTATTAACTTATCTTTTATTTCTGATATTTTGCCACCTTGCTTAAAGATTGTCAGAGTTGTTCCACTTTTTAAGGGGTGAGATCCCGAGTCCCCATCTAACTTTAGGCCAGTGTCGCTACTTCCAACACTAACAAAAATTATTGAAAAGCTTGTTAAGAAACGCATTACCACCTTATTGATAGCACATGATACACTTAGTAGAGTTCAATTCGGATTCCAGGCTCAGAGAAGCACTAATGATGCGTTTTTTTCTTTTTTAAAAGAACTATAATATATTTACTTAAATGAGGGAGAGGTTGCCGCTGCGGTGTTCTGTGATCTCACTAAAGCTTTCGATTATGTGAATCATGGAGTACTGCTCGGCAAGCTTGAAATCTATGGTTTCCGAGGCGCGTTTTTGACTTGGGTGAGATCGTACTTGACCGATCGTCATCAGTCGGTCATTGTTGACAGCGAAGTATCATCAACTTTAAGATTAACTTCCGGTGTCCCGCAAGGGTCTGTCCTTGGGCCGTTGCTTTTTTTGATTTATATCAATGATATTGTAACTTTGAATGTATCGGGCGCATCCACTATCTTCGCGGATGATGCAACCATTTTGTGGCATTTTAAAGGCAATGACCATTTGGAAGACGTTATTAGTGGCGATTTGGTAAAGTCTAAAAAACTGGTGCGATGCAAATTTTCTGACTATTAATATACCGAAGACAAATATTGTTAGCTTTAAGTGTGGGGTGGAGAATGTGTTTTTGAATGCAGAGAGGATACGGAATGTAGATTATAATAAGTTTCTGGGTTTAGTTGTGGACAATAAATTAAAATTTGATCAGCATATTCTGCAGTTGTCCACCAAGCTGTCTAGAGGTTGCTATGCTTTGAGGGTCGTTTCTCAGGAGCTGGATGGTGCAACAGCTAGGAGTGTATATTTCGCCCTTATAGAGGCTCACTTAAGATATGGCATATGTTTTTGGGGTGCGTGTTCGGGTTATTTGTTCAGAACTATTTTTCTTCTTCAGAAAAGAGCCCTGAGATTCATGCTTGGGATGAAGCGACGGGAGTCTTGTCGTCCTTTGTTTGTCCTGAATAATCTTTTAACACTTCCTTGTATTTTCATCCAGAAATTTAGACATGAAATTCAGGCCACACCGTTCTACTCTGTGCGAAGTACTCACACCGCGGCACTTCCTATACCAACCTCTACTTTGGTCAAAAACTCTTTTATTTATAATGGTAAAAAAATATTTAACCGCCTTCCGCGACAAGTTAGAAATATTGTTTAAAGCGGAAGTGAAGAGGGTGCTTCTGGATAAAGCCTATTACTCTGTCTCGGATTTTTTTGCCGATTCTTTCTAGCAATGTAGCAATATTGTATGTACCTGCTTGTTTTTTGTTAAAGTGTGACGCTCCGTTATGTACGTTTTATATTCCTTGTTTTATCGGTTAACA